>VXAZ01003270.1:988143-1008115 GCA_013399875.1 Gymnorhina tibicen
CAATACCCAGTCCCCCCCGCCCCCATTTCGCCTGCATGGCGGCATCCTGTCAGCCACCCCAGCCTCTGCAGACACACCGGGATGCCCTGCAGGAGGCTGGGAGCCGCGCAGAGCCCCGCTCCGCCGGATGCCCGCCGCTGGGAACAGCACCCCCCGCTCTCCGCCGATGGCGCCTGAGGCGGCACCGGCCCCGCGCCGCCGCCGCCGCGCGCGCTTCTCCTCCTTCCTGACGGCGCCACCCAGCGGCTGCGGCACGTGCGGCACCTCCGGCGGCGGCATCGGCGGCGGGAGCCCGCGGTCCGCTTTTCAATTTCTTTCTCATTAGTAAACCAGATTTAGCTCCAAGGGAATTGGTACGAGCCGACTGAATTCGGAACCCTGAAGGTTTCAGCAGGGTAGCCAGGGATGCGGGTCCCTTGTAGCCTCTCAGCCTCCAGGAGTTCCCTGGCGCGGTGTCTCCACCCAAGGCGAGAGCCTTCGACCCAAGCGGAGAGCCTCCGATCCAAGAGGAGAGCCCTTGCCCCAAGGGGAGCGCCCTTGACCCAAGGGAAGAGCCCCCGACGCCAGAGAAGTGCCCTCGATCCAAGGGGAGAGCCCCCAGCTGCCAACCCGCCACTCCAAGGAGGACCGGCCCCACTGAGACACACACACACGCACAGACACACACACCGCCCCGCTGGGGCTCCACCTACTCCCTGGTCACACCCGATCCACAAACATGATCGCATTAGCCCTCACTGACTGGGAGATTTTTGCCTTCTGCCCCACCACAGCAGAAGTGCCGTGATCTGTATGGAACTTCCATCAGTTTTTGCCCAAGACTCAAGTATCTTGACTGGTTACTGATTTTTTTTTTTTTTTTTCCCGCAAGGCTTAGAATCACTATTTGGAAGGCTCATGGCTCTTGGAAAAGTTGGTACATAGGTGGACAGCAGAGAGTTAAAAGTGACACTTTAGCTGTGGTAAAGGTCTTTTTAGAAAAGGGTAATTCAGCAGCACTTTAAAAAAAACGCTGGTCTTGGCAGCTATGTAAATTTCCCAAGAAATTTGACCACCACCACCACCCCTCTCATCCCAACCAAACCAGTTTAGTAAGTTTTCCATATTTAAAACATTAACTGTTCTGAGTAGACACACTAGTCACATGGAAAGCTGCTTCTCCCAGACAAGAAGGATTGCACTGTTGTGCAACCATAGAATTACGAATAAGAACTGCACTTTTCAAAAGTTGTTTGCTATTTGATTTAAATATTGTTTTGTCTTGCACCACTTACTTGCTATGCGCTTTTTTGTTAGACTACTGGAAGAAAGGTGTGATCAAAATCAAAGTGAACTTGCTAAAAATTTCTGCTCTATTGACTGAAAATATTTCTGCCATCCTCACCAAAGCTTTTTTTGACATCTCTCCTTCTAGCAAAACAAATTATGTCTGTCAGCAAAAACATTGGGTGTGCTGGCCCAATTTTATATTTTTTTTTTTATTTTTAAGTGTGATGTCTTCTTACTCTGTCTGAACGCAAATCTTCCAGTTTTTTAAAAATGTCCAGTGATTTAAAAATGTGTATAACTCTGGGAAATCTGTTTCAGCATTGATGAGGAATGGCACCATCTATTTTTAGGATGTTCACTGTTGACATGGATACCTTCGTGAGTGCAAGGGAAAATGAAAAAGAAAGGAAGAATACCTTCTGGTAGTTCGTCTTCCCTGCATCAATTATCCTAAGTTATTAGACACAAGTATTTTTCTTTTGGTTCATGTATCAAGTGAGAAATACATGTTGCAAAACCACCAGCAACTAACAGAGGCCTGGTTTGATTAGCAAGAGAATTATGTTTTTGATCCCAGATGCTGTAGCTTATGCACATTACTGGCTCAAGTGTCAGCAGCTTTTGACCTCAAAGCCATATCCAGCAAGCCATCTGGATCAAACTCACAGCCCATTTAGCATGAGCTAGGAACATTTATCAGGTCAATAAAGCTTTCAAAGAAGCAGCCATCTCAGAGTATGAAGCTTATTATGGAACCACCGTCAGCACTGCAAGATGCCAGAACATGTTAGCCCCATTCCTCACGTTATGATGTGAAAGGAGCTCTCCTTGCAGTGAAAGACATGTCAGACAGCACAAATAAGAGTTAAGCAGGTGACTAGGATCAATGAGCAGAAATATGTCTGCGCCTGATAAGGTTTATTCACTGTTCAGAATGGGGTCTGCCAGCACAGATCAGCACAGGAGACAAGCCAGATGGCAGATGTCACTGCTCAGGAATAAAAGCCCTTACAGAACAACCTTGGTTCCACCTTCATTGATACCGTGTATTGCCAAACAGTAAAAATTTGATCTGGGTAAGACAAGAGCACATGACTGTATTTATGTCACGCTAGAAAAAAAATGATAAGGTATTTACATCAACTCCTTGCCACTTGGAAAAGATGGCCAATACCCAGTCCACTGTAAAAGGAGAATGACATGAGACAGTTTCTGCTCTGGAAGAGAGTTCACTGGCACAAAGTCATCCCTTCAAAAAGGAAAAGCGTTCCATTTGAATTGGCAGGATGAGCTTGCATCAGTTATGTGCTTGTCCCATGTGTCTGTGTTGTTTTCATCTGATTTAGCCTCTTAAAATGAAGCTGCATGCCACAACTTCAGTGTCACGTGTGTCCAGCATTTTATAAAAGTCCATATTCATCACTGGAAACTCTAGCTGGAGGTGTTGCCTTTAGGATGCATATAGAATTTATCTCATCTAACTTTAGATGTCAATAAAGTAGGCTTTGATCTACATCAAAGCTAGCCATCAGAGCCTAACATGATAGCAAAGAGAAAAAAAAAGGAACACATGGAACATGACTCGCCAGGTTTTGTTTAGAAGCCCTTTTCACAACATGATGACTCTAACCCTGGGAGCCACCATTCTTTACACTCACCTGAAAGAGAACCAGCTGAAATGTAGTCATCTTTACGATATTTATATAGTCAAGTGAATCCCACAAAAGTAAATTAGAACAAAACTACCAGTCCCTTTAGCACGTCTCTGACTGTTTACTGTCAGGTGGCTGCTACTTTTCCATGGTTGTTGAACTTGGCCGTATTTTATCCCATAAATGAAAGTCAACCTTTCTTCCCAGAAGTTTATAATTCACCTTAAAGGATTACCAGAAATATTTTATCACCTGCTCTGGTGTTTAAACATTTCCTAAAACAATCTGTTAGACAGGAAGAAATGAGAGGGGGAGATCATTCAGAGAACTCTATCAGGAGACTAAGTGGACTGTGAAATGCTCAAATATATGGTAATTGTCAGCTTAATAGAGTATGTATTCTGATTGGTAGTGGGGAGTCATTTAAACAATTAGAAAGATTCCGGTTTGTCAGTACAGTAATCCCACAATTGCATTTAAAAAATTTCAGCCAGGGCATTGGAAATTATAATTACTGAAGAAGATGCCTAATTTTTTGAATGGATCCTTGATTTTTGCTATTGAATAACTAGAAGCAGAAATAAACTTTTTTAGGGCACTAGGGATCTGTGTCCTCTCAGTTAGCCAATGCCGGCTGAAACCACTTTCAAGGTGGTCAATGATCAGGACGTTGGACGTTCCAAATGTGTTCCAAAAAGGTGTTCCAAAAACCCAGGCATTTAGAATTACTCAGATGGCTCTCCTAAACACTAAGCCATCACTATAAGAAACACTTTCAGAATCTTTGTCCTCTTACTTGCTTGCATTTTTACAAGAGGCGGACAGACTGTGGATGTGCCTCTGAAGACGGCTGGAGACAGATGGAAGCTCTCTCTGTCCGTGTGCTGAGCTGGGCATACGCAAGCTAAACGCCGCTCAGCAGTTGTGTAGCTGTATTAGCACAGCAGTGTCAACACAGCTACACGACTTCTGGAGCACAACAAATGAGGCACAGCACTGTGCAAACACAGCCAAACAGCCTCTGGATGGTGTTTGGTGTAGCCCAGCAAATATTACTTTTTTTGCCATTCCTGCTAAAAGGCCACATGTTTTTTATTGACCTGACAGAAAAGGGTGTCAGCGTATGTTTGGGCTTGTCCTGGCCTAAGCTGATGATGAGCTTGTTTTATTTTACTGGGGGAGGAAATGTCCAGCAGTCGGTTTGCTTTGAGTTAGCTCTAGTTTATAGTGATAACAAGTAGATTTTCTGTGTAGATTAAACTACCTGTGATCCTAGAATAGAATACGGCTTCCAAGAATGCAAACACAGTGTGTACTGGTGGTCCCAGACTGTAAACACAAATCCCAGTGGTCAGTCAGTGGTCACTGCAGGCAGGCAACTGTCTAAACCACTAGGGACTGCAAAATTGAATAATTGAGGACTAAAGAAAATAAAGTCTTTGTAATGCAGGCTGTATTAAGAAAATAGTGAAACATAAACCCAAACTGACCCCCAAAACAGATGAAGAAGGGATCTCCAGCCATCAAACCCTGCTGGATAAGAACTGAGAACACTGGTGGCTGCAGACATTCCCTCCAGCCCCACTGCTGTCAGCCCCATGACTGAGAGGGACATGGGAAGGATGGAGCAACACCGGAGAAAAGAGGAAAGTATTCTAATTTTGCAGTTAATAGGATTTGGGGCTTACCACAGGACTTCTTTGCAACTGCCGCACAACCTGAGAACAAAGACAGTGGCTTTTTTCCTCAAAACATATTCACCCTAATATTCATTTAGCTTCATTTTAGATATTTATAGTGTAGACACATACATTTGATCGAGCCATTCTGGGCTCATTTTATAGTGACTTGAGTAAACCAGGTACTTTTAGGGCATGAATTATCTAATCTGTTTTAGGCTGACAGGATTTGCACCCTAGAATAATTCATATAGCACTGACTATAAAAGGGTTCAAGGCAACTAATTCAGAGAGGGAGAGTTACCAGGACTTTTACCTGTAAGAATGTGATTCCTCCCTTCTGTAATTATGCCAGTCTATTCATCCTTGTCTTCCTTATTTACAGATTATTTCAATCAGCAATTACTCATTGGACTGAAATCCCTTAGAAAGCATGGCCCCAGGATTTAATTCTAAAACAACACCGTTGGAAGTACGGATCACTCATTTGGAAGAATCTTGCATTGTACCAATAATAATGACAACAGAACTAATAAACAGAGGCCATAATTTCAAAGGTATTGCTGGAAGAAATAGATGGGAACTATAGAAAAATCAGTGCCTTTCCAGGAAGTGGCAATTCAGCATCTTCCTGAATAAGGGTCTTATTAGGAAAATAATATTTAAATTAGGAGATGAGGAAGCTCAGCTACAAGCAAAGGTTAAGGCACAGCTACATAAGTAGAGGGAGAACTTTGGCAGCAAGTCCCGTAGGAAATAAGGAGGATTTCATGCATCTCATCCCTATTTTACACTAACCAGCACATTATTAGGGCATCATAAAGGACAGGCCCACCCTGAGCTTGGGGCTTCCCAGCAGAGAGTTCTTTCCTGATCCCAAAGCACTGTGGCTGCCTCCAGCGTGAGAGGAACCAACCATGTGAGGCACATGTTGCCAAGCCGGTCTCTGGAGGAGACAGCTTGGCTCTGTGCACTTTTATAGCCCCATAAACGACAATACTAACAATTTACTAACTTCTGATAAAGACCAGCTTCTTGGGAATTGCTGATACCTCTATTTCTATGGGAAATGAATCTCTCTGGAAGCTCTGCTCTGCTGCTTTCTGAGCACATGAAAGTGCTGCTGAAATTCCTAATTGCAAATTGGACTTTTGACAGGGGAAGGCAGAGCAGACGGGTTGAAATAGCCTTAAAGTGCTTTTCTCTTCCTGATGGCAGAAGAGTTCATAATCCAGACAAATTAACTGATTGGAACAAACAGCATTAAGGCAACACAGTGCAATGTTGTGGCTGGCAGCTGGTGGCCAGACACTAGAACATACTTAACCAATTAGCGCTGTCCCCTGCACCAGCCAAAATGCACATTTACAACAACTGAGATGTGATCTGGGACATTTTGTGGTCCACATACAGCAGCTTTACCAGGTGGGCCAGAAAAGTGAGATTCTCAGTGGATGAGTTAGCTGGGGCTGTAATAAACCTAAATCTGCTGGAAGTCAGTCTTTGCATATCTTATTGGCAGAACTACTCCAGGTTTAGCTGAGCTGTCTCTTTTGGCTTTATAACACTTCAAGGAGATTTTAGAGGCATTTTGTGATTACTGATGCCTTTCCATACTTAAAAAAAAATAGGTTGAGGATCTTTCAGAATATTCTTTTTCTGACACTGTAACAGTTACACTTACAGAATAATTATTCTTGGTACTCATACAGTAGCTTCTGTCAGCTTTCATAACAAGTTCAAAGAACTAACAAGCTAGAGGTTAATTTTCAAACTCAGCTTCAGTGACTCAGCAGTCCTAAAAAAACACAGTCAGTTGTCTGTGTTCTCTGCCTACAGCTTTAGGTACTTAAGTCACTCATATCTGAAAAAGTAAGCTGTAGAGACTTGAGGGAGAGCTGGGGAGAGATCACAGATCTCATGACACTTAGTCGTGTATCTTTGCCAAAAGACTGTGTTGCATCTTAAGCCTCAATTTTTATTTTTTTTTTCTAATATACCATGGGAATGCTGGCTTGCCAACACCCTGGCATCACAGTGTGCACTATGGAGAATCCAGGGATCTGAGAGCAGCATTTTCTCTCCTTAATGGCCCATGGCTTGGCAAAATGATTTGCCTTGGGTTTCTACCTGTCCTCAAGCAAGGAACACAGAGTGGCAATGACATTGTTAAAATTAATCTGTCTATTCACTGAGTACATTAGTTTAATTTCAGTTCTGAGAGTAATGAACCTCATTTTTGATACACAGACTCATGATTCATTCTGAATGTTTTTGCTGCCTAGATATCCCTATGCTTACCTACCCATTGTGACCCTACTATCCAAACACTTCAGAATTATTAATGAATTATGCTTCCAACATAGAGCCGTAAGGAAGCAGTACTTAAATGCATTCCCTCTGCAGAAAGAAATCCAACTAGAATGCTGAAATCCTAATTTCACTGATTCTTAATGCCTTGAACCTGGAACATTTCACATTTCCTCTTAAATCAAAAGCACTCTACCTGATTTTAGTTGTGTACATTACAGTAAGGTGACTCATGCCCTAGAAATGCCTTTCTCATGTTTCCATCGACTAAGAAAGCCTGGACAGCTTAGCGGAGAAAAAAAAATTATCTCTGCAGGGTAGGTGCTTGAAGTTAGGTTAAAATAATACCAGTCAGGGAGTGGGAGAGAGGCTGTGGCACTGTGCTGCACATGCACTTGAAGATAGGAGGGAATCAAAAGTGTGAGACATCACAGGTTTCAGGAGAACTCCCAAAAGAAACTCTCCAGGGTATTCTGGCCAATTTACATATTGTACTACCCGAAATTAAGGGGAAAAAAAGGCTCTGGTAACTTCACACATCACTGAAATGAACACCCGTAGGAGTTTGGCATGGCTTTTCAGCAGTGTGAAATCTGTTTTCACTTTCTAAACAAAATATTACAACAAAAATAGAAATAGGGGAAGAAAAAGGTGAGGTTTGTGAGTTCTGAGCTATCCATTTGAATCAGAAGACTGTACTCACTAGGTTTGCTAAAAATATATTCATTAAATCTATTTAGCATTTTTGTTATTTTTGAAGTGTTTATCTACAAAGCAAAATATTTCAAGACTGTTTCTAATTTACCTTTTGAGCTAACTTTAAAGCAGTAGAAAACAATATGCAATAAATTGCTTTCCAATAATAAAACGAGTTTACTGATGTTTACCGGATGCCTGTCTCTGACTATATTCAGGAGAATCCAATATAATCATAGAGTCTACTACTTGTGCTCCAGAGTCCCTTATGAGCACTTCTAGGGTTATGTTACCCTTCCTGATACTCCTCAGACTGCTCCTGACTGTGCCACATGAAACAACAGCAGTGGATAATAGTCAGTGTCCTGTACAAGGCTTGGTGGTCTCTCAGTGACATCCCTGATATGAGCCACCAGTAAGCAGCACACCTCTCTAAGGAGTGCCTCAGGTCTCCAGATGGGTGCTTCCACACCTCTTGTCTTTCTTGTAGTAAGGGGCCCAAAATGGCAAACAGGATTCCAGGTGCAGCCTCACCAGTACCAAGTACAGGGGGACGGTCACTGCCCTGGTCCTGCTGGCCACACCACTGCTGATCCAGGCCAGGATGCCATCGGCCTTCTTGGCCACCTGGGCACAGGCTGGCTCATGTTCAGCTGCTATCACCAGCACCCCCAGGGCCTTTTCCACCGGGCAGCTTTCCAGGCACTCTGCTCCCAGCCTGTAGCACTGCCTGGGGTTGTTGTGACCCAGGTGCAGGACCTGGCACTTGGCCTTGTTGAACCTCATACAAATGGCCTCAATCCATCAATCCAGCCTGTCCAGATCCTTCTGCAGAGCCTTTCTGTCCTCCAGCAGATCAACACTCCTGCCCAACTTGGTGTCATCTGCAAACTGACTGAGGGTGCACTTCATCCTCTCATCCAGACCCTTGGTACACATATTCAATAGGAGTGGCTCCAGTACTGAGCCAAACAATGGGTTAATGCTATTTCATTTAGCCTCCATTTGACAGACCAGCCATTTGACTGGATTGAGTTAGATTGAGATGGGCATTATCTTACATACATAATGAACATATTTTCAGTTATTACTGAAACTGCTAAGGGGCAAATAATAACTTAAAGTGACTGAGAAGGAACTTTAGCCTACCACAATTCACTGCTCCAGCTGTCTAGCTGAGGACTTTCACATCCTGTCCACCTCTAAATCAAGGGGAAGCAGACACTTCTTGCTCTTTCCCAGCCATCTGCCTTGACACTGTATTCATTACTCTTATGTTTAAAACCATATGTAAAATTTANTTTCCTTTCCTTTCCTTTCCTTTCCCTTTCTCTTTCTCTTTCTCTTTCCACCTTCCCCCAAGTTTTGCTAATCCTGACATCTCATCAGGATTTGACCACACAAACACCATACTTCAGGCTACTGCTTTTCAGAGCTGATAATGCAGCCTCCATGTAGGCAGTGATTGTTTATCTGGAGTGGGCTCAGTGCACAGCTGGGTTTAGGTTTAGGCAAGACAAAGCCTGTGAGTGCCTCAGGAGTTAGTTTCACAGCATGTTCCCTGCTGGTTTTTTTAGTTCTTTCATATGCAGAGGTCAATACTTTTGTAGAGATTATCCCTTTAAATCAATGTCAGCTGACTTAAACTGCGATCAGCTTACACAAAGTCTGATGGTATTTGAAGCTGCAGGAGAAATGTGTGTAAGCAGGGAATTTCATGCTGAAAGTTGGCCATTAGTGTAGATCCAGGCTCTGTTAAAGCATT
Organism: Gymnorhina tibicen; assembly: GCA_013399875.1. Classification (NCBI taxonomy): domain Eukaryota; kingdom Metazoa; phylum Chordata; class Aves; order Passeriformes; family Artamidae; genus Gymnorhina; species Gymnorhina tibicen. The sequence goes on from VXAZ01003270.1 coordinate 997,515, forward strand.
TTGCAGCTTCTTTAGTGTCTACATACGACATGACAGTGGATTTACAACATGCTGTGACAGCCCCTCCAGCAAGACAGTGCCATTAATCTTCAGGCAGACTACTGAGATCAGCATTGATTTCGTGTTCGGATCCCCAAATCCAGGATCCTGTGCCCAGCAGAACCGTGATGGAATAAGCTTGTTCCAGAGCCATGGGCCTGGACTCCCCTAACTCATTTTAATCATAATACTTTTCACAGCTCCTCTGCAGGTTGTGATGTGGTGACTGAAGACATAGTCAAGCATTTAAGCACATGATTAACCTAAAGTCCTTGAAGGGAATTGTTGACTTCAGGAGAGCTGCTTGTGTACTTGGAGTTAAAATGCACTCAAGTGCTTCACGGTTCAGTTAATTATCATTAAATACCTGCAACACAAAAGCGTGGAGATGACAGAGCCACGGATGTACCGCAGAATACATCTCCTGAAGCAGTAATAGCAAATCTTGGGTTTAGGTGCACCTTTAAAGTACATATTTCAACATTGAGCTGAGAAGCTATTTGACTGTTTTAGAAGACCATGATAGACTCAACATGCAAAACAGGAATACCCTTAACCTGCTTCCAAGGTGTGCCTGCTCCCCACTGAATAACTGTAAAATAAATAAACTAATTGAAATTAAACAGATGCTGGTGGTTAATTACAGAATTTTGAAAACTTTGTAAGGGAAGGGGCCAGTCATGTGGAAATAAAATAAAATAAAATAAAATAAAATAAAATAAAATAAAATAAAATAAAATAAAATAAGTGTGCTGGGTTTGTTGTTTGTTTTTTTTTTTCCTGTGAAGTATGGTCAGGAATGCTGAGGTCCTGCTCGCGGTGCTGAGGACACTCTCGCAGGCGCCCCTGCCGTTCGCGGGGAGGGGGATGCGGAGGATGCGGAGGATGCGGAGGATGCGGGCACTCAGGCCAGCGGCTCCCACGGGGCAGCAGCGGCCCCTGCCGGCCCCGAGCCGCAGCGCCCCGATGGCCGCGGCTCCCGCCTTCGTCCCGGGGTGACAAACATCTTTTTTGTCAGTAGAAGTCCCCAGATTGGCCCGGACTGTGCCAGGGTCCGGCCCTTCCTTCCCCCCGGTAATGCCGCGGGTGGTGGCAGCGGTGCTTTTCTGTGCATTTGCCTCATTTATTCCCCTTGAAAAGTTACAAGAAAGAGCAAGTTTGGCTGATGGTTCTCTCACCAGTGCACTGACAACCGTGATTTCCAGGAGGGGTTAAATTATGCAGGGAGAGGCAGGAAGGGAGGCTGAGAGGGGATATGAAATGCAAGACACTTTGCGTGATTTGCATTTTAGTTTCTTGTATTGATTACTGCGAGATCCAGGGGGTNAAGGAACTTTAGCCTACCACGATTCACTGCTCCAGCTGTCTAGCTGAGGACTTTCACATCCTGTCCACCTCTAAATCAAGGGGAAGCAGACACTTCTTGCTCTTTCCCAGCCATCTGCCTTGACACTGTATTCATTACTCTTATGTTTAAAACCATATGTAAAATTTAGTGTTATCCCCTGCATATTGTGTAGCCTTATCAGTGATCCCTTTCCTTTCCTTTCCTTTCCTTTCCTTTCCTTTCCTTTCCTTTCCTTTCCTTTCCTTTCCTTTCCTTTCCTTTCCTTTCCTTTCCTTTCCTTTCCTTTCCTTTCCTTTCCTTTTCTCTTTCTCTTTCTCTTTCCACCTTCCCCCAAGTTTTGCTAATCCTGACATCTCATCAGGATTTGACCACACAAACACCATACTTCAGGCTACTGCTTTTCAGAGCTGATAATGCAGCCTCCATGTAGGCAGTGATTGTTTATCTGGAGTGGGCTCAGTGCACAGCTGGGTTTAGGTTTAGGCAAGACAAAGCCTGTGAGTGCCTCAGGAGTTAGTTTCACAGCATGTTCCCTGCTGGTTTTTTTAGTTCTTTCATATGCAGAGGTCAATACTTTTGTAGAGATTATCCCTTTAAATCAATGTCAGCTGACTTAAACTGCGATCAGCTTACACAAAGTCTGATGGTATTTGAAGCTGCAGGAGAAATGTGTGTAAGCAGGGAATTTCATGCTGAAAGTTGGCCATTAGTGTAGATCCAGGCTCTGTTAAAGCATTTTGCAGCTTCTTTAGTGTCTACATACGACATGACAGTGGATTTACAACATGCTGTGACAGCCCCTCCAGCAAGACAGTGCCATTAATCTTCAGGCAGACTACTGAGATCAGCATTGATTTCGTGTTCGGATCCCCAAATCCAGGATCCTGTGCCCAGCAGAACCGTGATGGAATAAGCTTGTTCCAGAGCCATGGGCCTGGACTCCCCTAACTCATTTTAATCATAATACTTTTCACAGCTCCTCTGCAGGTTGTGATGTGGTGACTGAAGACATAGTCAAGCATTTAAGCACATGATTAACCTAAAGTCCTTGAAGGGAATTGTTGACTTCAGGAGAGCTGCTTGTGTACTTGGAGTTAAAATGCACTCAAGTGCTTCACGGTTCAGTTAATTATCATTAAATACCTGCAACACAAAAGCGTGGAGATGACAGAGCCACGGATGTACCGCAGAATACATCTCCTGAAGCAGTAATAGCAAATCTTGGGTTTAGGTGCACCTTTAAAGTACATATTTCAACATTGAGCTGAGAAGCTATTTGACTGTTTTAGAAGACCATGATAGACTCAACATGCAAAACAGGAATACCCTTAACCTGCTTCCAAGGTGTGCCTGCTCCCCACTGAATAACTGTAAAATAAATAAACTAATTGAAATTAAACAGATGCTGGTGGTTAATTACAGAATTTTGAAAACTTTGTAAGGGAAGGGGCCAGTCATGTGGAAATAAAATAAAATAAAATAAAATAAAATAAAATAAAATAAAATAAAATAAAATAAAATAAGTGTGCTGGGTTTGTTGTTTGTTTTTTTTTTTTTTTTCCTGTGAAGTATGGGCAGGAACCCATGCTGAGGTCCTGCTCGCGGTGCTGAGGACACTCTCGCAGGCGCCCCTGCCGTTCGCGGGGAGGGGGATGCGGAGGATGCGGAGGATGCGGAGGATGCGGGCACTCAGGCCAGCGGCTCCCACGGGGCAGCAGCGGCCCCTGCCGGCCCCGAGCCGCAGCGCCCCGATGGCCGCGGCTCCCGCCTTCGTCCCGGGGTGACAAACATCTTTTTTGTCAGTAGAAGTCCCCAGATTGGCCCGGACTGTGCCAGGGTCCGGCCCTTCCTTCCCCCCGGTAATGCCGCGGGTGGTGGCAGCGGTGCTTTTCTGTGCATTTGCCTCATTTATTCCCCTTGAAAAGTTACAAGAAAGAGCAAGTTTGGCTGATGGTTCTCTCACCAGTGCACTGACAACCGTGATTTCCAGGAGGGGTTAAATTATGCAGGGAGAGGCAGGAAGGGAGGCTGAGAGGGGATATGAAATGCAAGACACTTTGCGTGATTTGCATTTTAGTTTCTTGTATTGATTACTGCGAGATCCAGGGGGTGAAAAAAAAGGAGAAGAAAAAGGCAGCTGGCAGGTCTCCGACTCCAAATATTTCCAAAATGATTATACGTTTTATTAATCGAGGTTAAACTAACCTCATTTGGCCAGTATTAATGAAAACATAGGGTGTGTGTTAACTAAAAATCGCTTCAGCATAGCAAATTGAGATGCACTGGAGTTCGGGGCAAGCAGTTGTCAGTGCGCGGGTTCCAGGTGCCATCTACTGGGCACATCCCATGCTGGAAAGGGACGGAGTTGCCCATCACAGTGTGTTAAAGGTTTAATGTGAAAATACACACACGAAGTTCTCTGTAGACACTAAAATGAGAAAAGGCGTTTTAGCATGTAAGTACAGCTCAGAGCACAAGCATAATTGCTGTCAGGAACACCACTCCCAAGCACGTAAAAACCAAAGGTCACCTTGAAAAAGGATATACTGTGCAGAAAAGCCTAATAATTATTTGGGACTATAAAAAAATACAAAAAAAAAACCATCAACACCCTCCGCGCCCCACCCCCTCACCCCCCCAAATAAAAAGAAGTACAAACCAAAAGAAGCCTAAAGGAAACACGAATGCATCACACCTTTGGCTCACAGCATGAGCCATGCAATGCAAGTGCACTGCAGTCAGCAGGGCTTTCTATCCACTTCAAGTCTTGGGCTGGAGTCAGCCTGGCAGTCCTACCTGGCTTTTCTGAGTGAGCATCCTTCACGATTGATGACTTGGAGTCTCTTTTTCAATGACTTTGTTTCAGCACTGCACCAGAACCAGAAGGGATCAACCCCTTAAATAAAGTGAGAGTCCCCACCTGCGGAGGTCACAGCACACAGCCTGAATTAGAGGAAGCAGGTCCTTTTGGACAGTGTTAGCAGAACCGGCTTTTTGGGTCCTGGACTAGTAAAACCCCAGATTATTCTGCAAACTAAGCAGTCTTTTGTGAGCTACAGTTCTGGTTTTCAGGCCCCTTCTAAGGTGCTTTGATCTGCTACAAAGCAACTCTACCGTGCAGTTTAAATTAATTTATCTTCTATTGCATCAGATTGAGTACAAATGTGGTAATTTCCTCTATCCTTCCCCTTCTCCATCTCTCTCCACTCACATCTCCCAAGGCTGTAGATATATAGGCAAACAATGAGACTTTTTTGTTGGTTTCTTTTCAGTGTTGTTTCATTTCAGGACCACTGGGAATTGGCCTACTTAATGAGAGAAGCTTTGAAACTTTTTGTTTAAATAAATCTCATTCCAAACTGTCAGGAATAGGAAGAACTGGGGGAAAAAATTACAAACTCCCTTAAATCTGAACAAAAAGGTTAACCAAAATGGCACACTGATGCAAGGTACTAACCATTTTATTTGGGTAAATTTGAATGTGTGGTTTCTAATATGAACATATGTATAATTTACAAAAGGTTGTCAGTAATTTATAGTTTAAAACAAAATTATTTTGAAATATGAGACAGGGATTTCTCAGTTTTGAAAATATTAATATATTCACAATTTTGAAAAATGCTCTGAGCAATCTTTAACTTCAGAGGGTAATTTCAACTAACCCATTTATATGACATATTTTGTACCAAAAAAAATTCCACTTTTTTGATAAACCAGTTTCTCAAATAGTTACCAAACCACTACAGTTTTTTAGAAACTGATTTTTCATCAGATCAGAATAAAAGCATACCCAGCAAGAAAGCAATTTCTTGAGACCATGCTGGATAAATCCAGAAATCCATCTCTGTCCCAAAATATAATCAGTATTATATAATCTACAACCACCAGAAAAAGATAAATCAGCACCTGTCAACTAATGAGGAAGGGTTACAATTACATTATCTCATAGTAACAGCTCTTTCTCCTTTCATCAAAAATCACTCTTAAAAACCTGCCTTAAATGCCTATTTGTAAAGACTGCTGTTATAAAATATAAATTCCCATGCTAAAAAGTCTCTTAAAATTCTTTCTCTAGAACCACATTCTAACAAGAAAGCAGTAAAATGGCATACTTTATGAAAGATAAATATACTTTACGTTGGCAGTGAAGAAAAAGGGCTTGTTCTGGGTCAGTTATTCTGTTTCTGTTGACACAGCAGAGGCAGCATAAGCAAAGATCTGCCAGATGTTTCCTAACCACTGTCACAGGAGAGGAGGACACATTCCCAAATTTTGAAGTTCACAAGAGGTCTGGCCCCAGTCCATGGGTCAGGTGTTTACTGGAAGGGGACCTATCTATTTTGCAACTTTGCTTTCAAGTCAGGCAGCATCGTCCTCTACCCTTGACCACACAGCCCTAATCTTAGATAAAAGTACAAGGGAACCATTGTATATTCTTCCTTACCATTCTCCATGATTTCTCCTCTGTTTCCTCCTCCACTTTCCTGCCTTTGCACCCTGGTTTAGGTGTGAGCAAGTCAGCCCTGTGAGCATTGCACTCAGAGCAGGCTAGAAGACCTGCAGCCCACAGCAATCTTACTACACTGCACTGCTATAAAATATCCATCATTCCTGCTCCCACCACCACCACTGGTCACCGTGATCCTTCTGGAGGGTGCTCCACAGAATTTTGCTGTTTGCCTAAATATAGCTTTGGACCACAACAGTGCTGTCAATTTTGACTAAGCAAAATACACTATGGCTCTAAAGGAGGGCAGAAACTACAGCCGGTTTAGAGTGCAAATCTCTCCAGCTGCAAAAACTTTTCAGCACTAGTCATTAATCATGCTCAAGTGGAGAAACTGGTCATCCTGAGTTTTCCTGAATGCGTATGTGAACCAATCTTGTTTTGCCTGAAATTTTCTTTATAAGCACAGTAGTGGTGTCCTGTCTATATTAAGTTTTTAACAGCTTCTCTCGACTTCTTTTACTTTCTTCAGCTTCCCAGCTAAAATGCTGAGATAACTGCCCATGTTCCTACTTGCCTGGCACTGTCAGAGGAAGAAGGGAATGATTTAATAACTTAAGACTACAGAAATGTTTTCAGCCAAAACAACAATCAAATTCCAAAGTTCTCTGAGATTTGATTCATGGTGTTTACAAAACTGTGGTTCTGTGACCTCCACTTGTCATTGCAATAATAAATAACTGGCTGTCTCCCTCTCTTCTTTTTTGTTTCCCATTATCCACCCTCTGTCTCTCATTTCATCCTTAAATCATACGTTCTAAGGAACAGAGACCATCTTTTCACAATAATCAACAGTGCAGGATTATGTGTGAGCTGGTAGGTGCTTCTCTGATGCAAGTAATGACTACTCAGAACAATAACAGTGAGTGGAAACCGAAATACCCCTTTTGTGCCTCCCCTGTGAGCAGTTGACATCAGGTCACTGTGGTTTGAGCTGCACAAGGTACATGGGCAAAACAGAGACCCAGCAATCGTACAATTGCATTCCAGTGCTCTGCTCAGCAGTCTTCTGTTCACAAATAACATTAAGCAGTTTGCAAATGTGATGCTTGGAATTTAGCATGTCGTTTCAGCCACCATTTTACCAACTTCAAGTGTGAGATACTTAAGTTTAATGGAACCAAAAAAATGAATACTGTACGAAAAGCGTAATCTCAAAATATGTTATGCTATAGTATTGAAGGAGGCACCTTATGTGAAGGCAAAAATCCCTGTCATTGCATATCATTACATCCAAATGCAAGAAATTCCAAAGTGTTTGGTATAACCAATCATAGAAAGCTCAAGTAAATTTTTCATTGTGACCCGTTTTGCTCACAATTGGTTACATAACCAATATATTGGTAGGACAGAGGGAGAGATTTCTCTTCAGACAGAAAGAAGTTGTTTAAATCTTTTATGGGACTATATAAAGATTAATAGTCAGATTTTGTTTTAATAAGCCAAATTACACAAAAATCAAAAGGGGGAGGGGAATGCAAAAGCCTTTTAACAAATGAAATTTACAGTCAGCACTAGTTTTAAAGTTGAGCTATTGGCAAACATCCATATCTAATAAAAGAAACTTTATCAACACTTCCCACCAAGAACTTTCTTTCCCTCCCCCAATATCCCCATGTGCTTAAAATGTAGCCATGACAATTCTTAAGCATGTTGTATAGCTAAAATATAAGACACCAGTTAATGAACTATGTACCCCTAGATCTGAATGGGAAAGTATGTCACATATGCTTAGATAACATCAGAAATAGAAAAGTCATGGGAAAGGAACTGAGAAACTACATTAGCCTAAGAAATCTACGATAAAAATCTAGCCCAGGCCTCTAAGGGCACAGGTCTTTGCGGACTTTCACATGACCAAATTATTTCATCATTCACAGTGTTCAGCGGCAATTCAGTCTGTGACTGCTTACTTAGTAAATGGCTTTTTTTTTTTCAGGCCCATTTCACCTTGCTGAAAATGCTGCTGTTCTGCACTAAGTACTGTTTGCACGTGTGGGGAAAGGATGTAGAGGTTTTACTATTTCTGATCTATATCATCTCAAAGGAAGTGGATGACCTCAGCAGCAGAGATCCTGTGCTGGCCTCTATCTACTTGTCTGTGGTTTTGATAATTTCTAGGCAGAATTTCAAGACAGGAGGTTTGTGTGACACTCTTTCATTTGGCCTTTCCTTTTGGCTTACCAGAGACCACATTCCAGCCTCAATACCATGTAAGCTGGGCTGATGTGAACTCAAAGGCTATTTCTGGAGGGACAGAACAAGCATAGCGAAGAGGGGATGGTAAACTTTAAATACAGAGTTAGGGGGAGGAAAAACCCCGCTGCACCATCTGATGTCTGCAAAGACCATACCTATGCTAAGGACACTGGATGAACACAGCTTGTTAAGAAAGCAAGAAGTTACTGTACTTACAAAGAACTTGTGCTTAAGAACATAATATTTGATTACTTACCAGGTACCAGAATTTGCATCTGTCTTGTCTACAGTTTGGTTTTGGGTACTTTTGATATGTAATACCTGTTGTTAATACTGTTATTTTGTATATATATCCCCAGTTATACTGAAAGAGTCATAGATTTTAACGATGAAAAATAAGCCCTCTAAATTCAGTATTGCTGTGCAACAGGCCAGTGATAAGCAGATACAAAAGAATATAAGGGAAGGCTGGGAGAATACAGAACCAGAGCAGATGTGGAAAAATTAAAGAATTCCAGAGATGAATATGTAAAGTGAAAATCCATCTTCTATTTTAATTATTTTAACAATGAAAGAACTCTCCATGTGATCTACTTTTTTTCATATGGTTGAAACATGTACATCTAGAATTAAAATTACAGTTTAAAACATATTATGTCTCTATTTCAAAGAACACCCAGGAAAACCTGCCTTCTCTTTTTCTCTTGTGCACCTTTTGACGCATCTTTTTCCTGTGTTGACCTTTCAGGGTCTGAATCTGTGTGGCTGAAGTCAGTTGAACTTTTGTTGTTGGCTCCACCGGAGCAGGTGAAGACTCAAAACTCCATCTGTCTGCAATTGTCCTGATACTTGTATCTCTTCTTTTTGCCAAGGATCTGAATACAAGCAATTCCTTCACGTGAAAGGTGCTTTACTCAAATAGTAAATCTTGGAGAACCACCATCAGCCCTGGGATGAAACAATCCTTTACTCTGACTTTGCTATTATGCAAATAATTTAATAGATTTCTAACTTTTACAGATAGAATATGTAAACTGCACATCCTTACAAACAGGGTTACCTCACCTTCATTCCCTCAACTAAATAAGAAATAAATGGCACAATAAGAAATGTAGGGATGTCAGTTCGTTTGCGTATACTTTGGTATCCTCTTTGTAGCACATGCAGGTTGGGTTAACCAGTCAGGTGTTCTCTTCACTATAGTTTAAATGCTTACTTTATATATCTATAATGCAAGGAAAACACAAAAGAAGGCTTTTAATAGCCATTAATCAAGCCAGGCCAAAAATGAAGGCTAAGTTAAAGCTGAAAGGCTTTTGCAGGTACAGAGACTCTGGTATATGGCATGGTAAGAAGTTAGTGCAGATGCACTAACAAGCAGATAAATGCTTTTGCCACTACAGTTAATTCTAAGAGTCCCTTGTTTCTGCTGTCACAGATTGAATATATTCAAGTACCTAAGCACAGTTTTGTGGGTGGAACTCCATCTACTCTCAGCAACTTTAACAGCACAGCTATTCCGGTCACACGTTATGACTCATCACCTTCCTCCTGGCAAAAGACTGTACTCCAGCTAGAGAAATGCTGCCAAGAGGTTTTGTTTGATTTGTGACAAAGAGAAAAAAAACCACACAAAAGTTAAAGTAAATTCTTCAGGAAATATTAAAATGAAGGTGAAAAACTTTGAAAGTAGGACGAAATACCCCTCCCCTCAATGCACAAAACTGTTGACCTTCATTACACAGTTCTTGTGGATGCTAGTAAGTTATGCCTTGGTCTGCTTTTGCTCAAAATTCAGCATATCAACATGGTCAAGTTATGGCCAGCATTATCTAAACCTCTACATCATTCAAACAAAACCTCTCCAGGATTGTATATGAATGCCTCACCCTTATACCAGCACCATATAAACATCAAATCCTATTTATTCCCCAGTCTCTTACTTCAACACAGAAGGATGCAATTCATACTCTATGTGACTTTAAAAGACCAAGGTATTTCTGAAATCTTAAGGCAGTTTTACCAGAGTGAAACTGGATCAAAAGAGAGGTGATCTTCAAATAGTGGTAATGAACCTTAACTACATTCAGCCTTGTACCCTCCCACTATTAGACTGCATACACTTCAGGCACTGAAAAGATTTTACCTTACATACACAAACGGCAAGGTAAACTACACATTTTATCGACTATTAGGAATTTTACATAGCAGGGACAAGAGCTCCCAAAGGCACTGCTGACAACATCATGCAAGTCATCTAATAATCGTGATCCAAGACACACAAAGAAAACTTTTGTGTAGGAAACATCATTTCAGAATCTCACAAGACCAGAAAGCTCTCAGTGTTTCAAAAAGAGATTAAATGTTAACTCCGTTTGTCTCTTTTGTCTGAAATTCACTCTTTCTATGAAATTCAACACCACGCAAAGAGCCAGATTCAGGATTAAGGATCTCATAAACCCCATTTAATTCCTTAAAAAGGCTTCTGTGCAGAAATGAATTCCAGTC
>VXAZ01003270.1:1011370-1031577 GCA_013399875.1 Gymnorhina tibicen
GGGGCGCGCGAAGCGGGCTGTCCCGGGCCGGAACGGGCCCTCAACGGCCCTGGAGCCGCCCGGTGTCGGGAGGCGGCGATGGGAGCGGTAGCGGTGCTTCAGACCTGATTTCTTCAGTTCAGCCACGCTGGGCGCGGGCGCTTCTGCGTGCCTGGAGTAAGGTGTAGGCTCTCGAGAAGTTACCGTGCGTGCTGAGTTTTGTTTGGTGCTGGTTTCCGCGTGTGTCTCTTAATGGTACTGCTAAATCATAAGCGTATGGAGCAAAATATGTATGCTCATGTACTCCTTTTTCCCCCCCCTGTGAATGGCACGATGTAATAAGTGCTTTGTTCTACCAGTTTATATTTTGGTGTGTTGGTACAGCCTTCCGATGGGGATACAAGCAGCTGTCAAGAGATACGAAACAAGAAGTAAGACAGCAGGGGCGGAACTGCCATCATCCAAATCCCGAGTCGATTGGAGACGCACTAGAAGGGAGCTCTTACTGCTTGACAGCAATGACGAATCCTCAGACACCTCTGAGGAGAAGGAAGAGTCTAGCACATCAGAAAGTGAAATAGATGAAAAAGATGAAACGGCTGTGAAGAACAGCCTTTCAGATCAGGAGGAGAAAGACCACAGTGGGGAAGTAACAGAAGACGGTGACGATGAGTGCATTGTGCCTGGGAAGCGCAAGAGGTTGAGCACCTCTGTCATGTATGACAGCGATGAAAGTGAGGACAGTGACATACTTGTTAGAAAGGTTTCTGGCAAACGCCGCTGTATCATAGATGACGATGAGAGTTCTGGAAAACAGCAGCCTGATAAAACATGCCCTACGGAGAACGTTTCTACTAATAGGAAACAGAAAGTGCTTGCAAAATTGAAAGAACTTGCAAGACAAAGCGCAGCTCGGAGATCCTGCAGCAGTGTAAATTGTGAGGTCTGGGTTTTATCTTTAAAATCTAATTGGAGAAAATATTTAATGTGAGGAAGAGTTAAGAGATACAAATTCGTGGGGTTTTTTGGGTTGGAATGCATGAGAAATGAGTAGTTCTGTAATATTTTAGTTGTCACATTAACTAGATAATATTGGCTGCTGAATATCTATCAAATTATTTTTATCAGAAAGCAGAATACCTGCTGAAGTAAGTTGGAAATCTCATGTTAGCTTTATTCCTAGAAGTAGACTGAAGAGAGGTACGTGGAAATAGCTAATTTAAAGCTGAAAGTAATTGTTGTCTAGTACAGAATTATGTGTTTTTTGGAAATATGGGCTTTCTTCTTAATTGAACAAATGGTGTTATTAGATGATCAAAAATCTTAGCTGATGTATATAGTATTTTGTCTGTGCAAATACTGAAAATTCTTGTGTTTGAAGTACTTTTTAAAATTTTATTAGGATTCTAATAGTGAAGCAGAAATAGAAGAGGAACCACTCTGTCAGTTGCCCCTCACACCATCAGAAGGTAGTGAAACTGATAGTGACAGCATGAAAGATTTTATAGTAGACAACGATGATGATGATGATGATGACGACGACAACACAGAGCATGTGAAGGGTGAAAATCAGCCACATCAAAAGCAGCCAAATCCATCAAACACCGAGCTGCTGGCACAGTACATCCCACAGTGTAAGATAAAAATTAGTGATAATTCTTTATGTATAACTTGCTTATAGTACTGTAATAAAAATTAATGGGCTAAATACAAATGTTAAGCAATAGGATGTGATATTTAAAAGGAGATACCTAAAAGGCTTCAATTTATTGTGAAAGCATTCTGATTTCCACAGAAAACTTTTACAGCTTTTTGGTTCTAACTAAAGAGAGGGTATAAGTTGGGGGGGGGAAGGGCAACCTTATTGCACAAATTTTTTTTTCAGTTGGTCTGATTTAGGATGAAGTAGGCTGCCTATGATGCATTCATTCCTGTGGAGACCTGAAAGCATCATCCTCCATCCTACGATCATGTGGTTTATGCTAAAAGCAGCTATGTTAATCTGTCCAAATTCTGTTCTTGCCATGAGTTTGTGGCTTGGGATTTTGTTTTTTTGGATTTTTTCGTTTGGTTGGTTTTTTGGGTTTTTTAAATGTATTTTTATTCCGTGGTGGTAAGACTTGGGACCAGAGGTCTAGACTTCTGACTTCTGACTTTCTGACTTCTTTGGCCAATCTCGGCCAAATTACATAGAGCAAGAAAACTCTTCAAGTTGTTCTTTTATGAAAACCAGTTTCTGGATGGAGCACAGGGATTTGAAACAGAACTTTATGTGAGTTATTTTCTTCCGTATTTTGTTGTTGAGAAGCAGGTGTGTAGTGGCTGGACAGTCAGTGCTAGTGCAGGTAGTCACAAGCATTTGTGATATTTCTTCCCCAGTGAAGACCTCAGCAGAACTGTATTTGAAAGAAAGAAAAAAATGAACAAAACAAGCAAAATGCAAGCAAAAAACCCATGACCACTGCTATCCGTAGAATAAATTATTCACTTCTCGTAGTGTTTGTAGCTCTTAATGTGGACTCTTCTTGCTGAAGGCACATGTGACTTTAGGATGCTAAAATTCTGTAGGATCATTGGGATGAGAAGCACAATTTAAAGGCAAAATCCTGTGAGTGTGGATGTTGTACACTGAAATTATTTCTAAATCCAAATTTAAATAACTTTAAAATTCTAAATTTAGAATACTGGAGAAAAATAATTCTTCTTACAGGACTTCTAACATGGCTTACTTTTTTTTCGGATTTTTCCCCTTCTTTTGGTAAATTTTGGTTGTATTGCTTCCTTCCCAGTATCTCGCTGTGATCATTATGTACACTTCAAAAGAATAGTAAAGGCTTTCCTCATAAATGCAATTGATGATACTTTTCTGAGCTCATTATATGGTAAGTAAATTGCATTAAATAATATAATAATGCATTCAAAGTTATACAAAGCCATTTATTCTAGGGAAAGGTGTTTCTTCTGATTAGAGTATAGAGCTGAGGGTCCTGAAATCGGTGGTTTTCCTGCTATCTAATTTTGGTGGGGGAGGGCAGAGGAGACTCTATCTGAAAATGATACAGTAATCTTGGAAAAATGTGTAGACTTAAATCTTAAGCACAGAAGGCTTAAAATGCCTTCTTGAGATACAGGAATGTGTTTCTGTGTTACTAATCAGTAGTAGCCTTTCCAGCATGAAAACCAAATTAGTTTCAAAGCAGGTATCTCAATGAAAACATTGCAAGGTCAGCTGGTTTGTCAGTCTCTTGTGCTTTACAGCTTTTTTCCTCAGGAATTTGATAGATAATGAATGATTTTAGTTATGGAGATGACTCGATATGAGGTATTTTTTCTTTTCTTTTTTTTTTAACATTTCAGATAAATAAACTTCAGCTGCAGTTGGTACTTGTCTTATTCTTTCTGAGGAAGTACTTCTTGGCACTTGGCCTAGTGAGGCTGAATGACAGCCTCACACATAGTTTCATAAGCACTGTAAAGAAGGGATTAAGGAGAGGGCTCTCAGTGTCAGATTGTGGAAGGAGTCAGTAAAGTGCCAAAGAGTGGAGGTTTTGGTGTCATCAGGAACTAAGAGGGAATGGAGAAACTGAAGTACCCCACAGACCTCAGAATAAAGGCTGTATACTCTTGGAGCTAAAAATGTCTTTCTTCTAGCACTGGTAGTTCTTTTAAGTGTTTGGTTTGTTTTGTTTCAACAAGTAAAAACAAGCTTATGAAAAGTAGTAAGTAAACACTGCCAGATTGATGTTGTAATAGCTTCCTTCTATTTCAAATGGTATCTGCTCAATAAAATGTAACAACTTACTGCCAAGTTGCTGGAAGTAAATGAGCTCTGCGGGTGAGCTGGAGGTTGTACGTGAACATTGTAGGAGCATAGCGTAGCATGACAAAAATGTATTTTTATAACGTAGAATGGATTGTTCCGAGTTAATGGAAGTGAATCTCTTCATTAGTTTTGACTCAAGAGCAGCTACTAGAGTACTGGAGTTCACACTTGCTTTTTATTGGGAGGGATTTTGTTTTCTGGTCTAGCAAGCCTCTTCAAGCTCATACTGCAAATGAGTGTGTAAAGTGAATATGGAAAAACAGTTAATTGCAATTATGATGGCTATAATAACAATTAACTACTTTTATATAGAAAGCTAGATAGCCAGTGGTCCTTCTTAGCTCTGCTTTTTTTTGGATAACAGGTTTGCTAGAAGACATGGGAAGGTAGCTGAATAGAATTCTATGTCTGTACATGCTGAAGTTCCAGGACAGTGTGCACTGGCCTGCATCTAGGGAAGTTCTGATTAATTCCTGGAGTCCAGCATGTATTTAGGAAACAGTAGTGGAATAGTGGTAGTTTTACTCATCCTCATGATTTTTTTTATTTATTTTGCTTGAGTAAGTATTTGGATGTACTTATGTTGCCTAACTCAAGGCACCTGACTGCTGCTGAAGTAAAGGTCAGTTTCTCTGTGCTCTTTATGAGTGACAAAGAGAGTTGTCAAAATTTCTGAAGTAGCTCAGAGCAGTTTGTTTTCATGGATTCCAACCACTTCCCTTATACATGATGAACAATTTAAACAGATTGGTCAAAAAGCAAGACATTCCCCCACATGCTTCCTCCTTTTCCGTTCTTTTAAATGGAACTGAGTGATTGGATCTCAGTTTGGGATGAGAGCTTTTGACTTGATTGTGGAGTTTATTTACGTACCCCTTTTAAAATAATAAAATATATCCCTTTATCAAGATGCATGGATTGCGTGGATCACTTTTATGGATAACAGTAGCAAATGTATTGAATAATAGTTTAGTAAAATCATTCATAGGTCTTAGTATGAAGAAGCATAATGTCCTTGAAAATTTTATCTAAAGAAACTTGTACAACATAGAGGGGTCAGAAAATTAGTAATGACTCTCACTGAACAGATGGAACAAGACAGAAGAAGTATGCACGAGATATGCTGCTCTCGCTTCATTACTTGGACGACCGCTTCATTCAGCCGCGTCTTGAGAACTTAATCTGTAGAAGTCGCTGGAAAGATCGATACAAGGTGTGCAGATTCTACTTTAAATGCTGAAATGGCATCCAAATCATTTTAATGCTGTAATTCTCTGTAAAGGTGCAACAATCGCTATAATTATATATACGTTTTAATAGAAACTATTGTTCTTTAACTTACATAATTTGTTTTGATGCTTATATAAATATCAGAAACATTTTACATGTTTATAACCAGATAAGCATTCAGGTAGCACAACAGAATCTTTTCTCAGCTACCTGAATGTGTCTCCTGCTAACATCAGAAGATGACTTTTGAGAATTTTTTTGTCGCTTGCTAAATGTTATAACAAAATTTTTTCCTCCTCCCACAAAAAGGTAAACAGCATGTTCATCATGAACCTTCTACTACTACTACTACAAAAAATTAGGTCTGTTTAGAGTAATTAGTCACTGTATGTATATTACTAGAAGGATATTAGTGTGACAGGTGTGGTGATGTAATAATCACTGTAATAACAGAGATTTGAGTCTCTTTCATGTCTCTTGGACTAATTTTGTGTGAGTACAGAGTACTCAGCATCCTGTTCGAGGCACCGTTCAGTTTACAGAGATTCTTTAATGTTATTTGGAATCTGTTTTTCAGGAGCGTGTGGATTGTTACCCAGATGTTCGCATAAGCCTGAAAAATACGAAAAATATGTCTTGCCAGGCCTGTGAAATGAAGCGGTGTTGTAAGTTCGATGTGTTGCTCTCTGGAAGGCTTTATAATAGCAAAACTTTGGAAGTGGATGACTTCATGTCAGATGATAAACAGGTAATTTCAATCCAGCACTGTATTTTTAAGCTTTATGTAGTATTACAGAAAATCACCTATCAACACATCTAATGTCTATAATTCTAGATGCAAGTGTTAGGCTATTGTTTTTCCATGTCTAAGCCCTATTAATTTTTAAATATGAGGAAGGATTTGGAGGAGTATAGACTTGGTTTTAGCTTCGTAATTATGAAGGAAGTGCCTATAAAACTTGAAAACATGAATGGAGGCATCCCTGTTTGCCTGCCCCTCCTCTTCCCCCTTTCTTATCTGTTGGGAAAGAGGTAATGAAAATTATCAATCAAATAAATCCCACTTTTATCAAGAAAATAAATCAGATGTTTTTCTATGACGTTTGGTTTTGCCTGCATCACAGTGACCCGTGTGCTGTTTCCTCCCCACATCTATCCCTTGATGAAAAGCCCTTTACCTTTGCGTGTGCCTATAATGCCCTTAAGATGCTCCCAGCAGGAATCTTGCATTGATTAGCGGTCAGAAACATTGTAAAAATAACTTTCTTTATAATGGACAATCATCACCATCGAATGATTGTGTTTTCTGTTTTGTTGCAAGTAAGGTTTGTTCTGCATTGGGTCGCCAGGTTTGCTGATTCTGTGCCTGCTCTGCCTCTAGCACTTGGAGGGTCCACGTGCACTCCAAGAGTTCTTGTTTGCTCTAGGTTCAAACATTGAGTGAAACAGTGCAATGGTCATCCTAACAGTCCAAGTGTGACCTTGTCATAATTTACTGCTTCATTCTTCAGATTTTTTCCCACATCTGCTCTTTCCCACATAGCTATTCACTCAGGACAAAGTATCTTGGCATCTCAGTTGCACTGACACTTGAAGTTGCTGATCTCTTGTCAAGACTTGTTCCTACCTACATCCATACATTTTCTTAGAGCCTTTTCCCCATTACTGCATTATCAGAACTACTTGTCCAAACTAGAGAACACTTCCATTTAGGTAGTCTTGCATCTGTTTCTCCCTCAGTTGTCCCTTCTAGAACATTTTGGATTAAATTATATTTTGTTTGACTAAAAGGCATCTTTCATGTTGTTACATAACGTTTCATTAGGCAGTCATTTTAGGTGACTTGAGAAGCCACCTAAAATAATTTAATAATAGCCTAATATAATTTTATTTCACAGCTGAGCCTTTTGAAAACCTTGACTCTTAAGAACCTGGGTGTTTCTAATATGTAGAGATCTTCCCTTCAAATTTACAGCTACACATAATTGTTATGATTAGGTATGCATATGACCTTCAGTAATGCAATTCATGACCTCTTATGATAAATGCAAAGCACATGATTTGTCAGGGCTAAAATATTGCTGCAGTTGTTTACCAAGCTGATATCCAAGTTCTGCCTTTTTCCCTTTCAGGAGACACAGATGGTATTTTATTTGTGAGTGTAAAAGAATTTTTGAGTACAGCTGAACTGCCTCACAGTATTTGTTGAAAATAAAAAAGTTTCAGAACAAGGGTTTTTTTCAGTATATTTGATAATGAGGTATAATAGGATTTCTTAAGTAAAAATAAAGTGAAGCCCTTGTCAAACAGGGAGTATACCTTACTGAAGCTCAAGCCTGTATTGTTTGGATGTTTGCAAATTCTTTAACTTACAGATTTGAGAGGTGTAACTATGATTATCATTTTGTTATCATACATACATATCCATGTAATGCAGGAGCTTAAAAAATCTGTGCCAGAGTTTTTCATACATTACGGACCCTTCTGAGCAGCAGTTGCTGATACTCTGTTTTGAAAAGTATGTATGTGCATGATAGTCAAGAAAGCTAGGCTTTTCCAGCAATGCTTTTCCCCTTTTAATCCTGTTTATTGCAGGAAAACAGTTAAGTCCTCTGCAGTCATCCCAGCACTGATACTGCAGTCTGTCATACAGTCCTTCTTCCTTACATACAGATCACTCATTTAAAAATACTCAGTTTTTCACGGTGTGTGCCTTACCTAACCACAAATAATTAGTGAACTAGCACAAGAATTTAATCTTACTTAACTTCCAACTTAACTGTGGAAATAACAGTAGCAGTTCCCTCACTGCTGACCAAATGTTGTCCTGCATAAAGTCTTGGTTATTTTTCACTTTGGAAAAAACTTGAAATATCCTATGGATTATTGAAGTAACTTGCTAGTTCATTTTAGTCTTCTTCAGCTTAGCAGTACAAAATGAGAGCTTTTTTTACCCTGTGTGCACCAGCATCTGGGGACATGTCTGCTATGTGCTCAGTATAGCTCAGTGGCTGTTAAACAGACTCAGGAGAGAGGGTAATTGAGCACTTTCCAGTCATTTTTGATAGTGTCTTGTAATGCAACATTTGTGTTCTTATGGTGGCCTGCAATTTAGACTGCTAAAAGTACTATTCTCAAGTTGTCTTTAAAGCTCTGCTGGCAATGTATTGATCAACTTGTCCTGCCAATTTAGAAAAAAAATAGAAAAAGAGGCTCACAGAGCTACGTAAAACTGCCATTTCACAAACTTAATTGGCCGATAGAGAAGGCAGTTCAGCACTGACAGATCAAATTGAACAGAAAGACGTAGTTGAACTGTTTTCTATAGATTTGTTTGAAAATACACAAGAAAAGTGGATGTGAAGAGAAAAAAAACAGACATCCAACCTCCTTCTTCTGCATAAAACTTTCCTTTTCTCTCATCTCTGAAGTATTCTGCTTTGCCAGTAGAAAGAGAAGAGAAACAGCTGTTCCAGTTTTGCTTAGGCTTGCAGTGATTGTTCACTGTGTAGGTGCCAATTTTCATTTCCCCATGGTCAGGGAGAATCGCAAGGTTTAGAGATATGTGTCCCCTACGCTTCCTTGCTCCTTGTGTCACCTGGAGTATAAACTGTTTTCTACTTTCAGTCATGGTGTTCTGTTCATAAACATGCTTAGAGGACACAGATTCAGTCACTACATGTTGTGCTATTGTCCAACCGTGCTGCTACATTCCATACAAAGTGATTTAACACAACTTTGGCTGATAGGGCCAGTTTGAGTAGATAAGTTAAGCATTAACACAGAGGGACTGAGAAGTGTGAGGGGAAAAAATTAGAGTGCGTACAGTACTGAGATTCTTTCCAAAGCTGCATTCTGAAATAGCACTGTATTTTTAGACTATCTTTCTTGCTTAAAAACACAATACATAGTTACATTTATACGATATTTAGCTATTTGTCTTTGGCATTTCTCCACCTCGCACATAAATAAGCTATGAAACTCACTGCCACAGGATATTTTGGAAGGGAAAAATAGTATTGGGTCCCAAAATGGATTAGACAGGTTCTTGGGGAAGGTTCTTTCACACTATGGAACATGATATTTGGGATGATACAGATGATCTTAACTCTTGACTGCCAGAAAATGTGTGGTAGTCTTACGATCATTCTAATGTTTGTGCTATATCTTATACTAACTTCCTAAATATCTCTTGCTAGCTGTTGTCACAGGGGAAAAAACTGGGCCATCAGTTTGATGCAAGATGGTATCTCTTATTGTATATCACATAATGTTCCAAACGCCACTCTTCATTGCTTGGGATTGCTTGGGATACTTGAAAAGTTGTGCAATGCTCTATGAAACGTTGCTGCTCAGTTCTTCATTGCTGCAGTATTTGAAATGGTGCTTCTGGAAATTTGAATTAATCAAGGCTCAGCATTGGTTGGTGAGTCTTGTACTTCAGAAGCACCTGCACCACCAAACACAAGCCTTAGTTTTTCAGTTTTGGGGAAACTAGAAGATGGAGCTGTATATAGGTACAACATGTACACAATCAGTAGAGAATTAAAATATAGTAATAGGCATTTTTTATCTCAAAATGTTTAAAATTTCATTTAATAACCATTTACTGTAGGTCAGATCAAAAGTTCTTTTAAGTGAGTGTGTCTCTTTTGACTTAACTGATATTATGCCTGGTGATATCCACTGAGCTGCCAGTTAATATATTTAAGAAATTGAGATATATTCATATAGTTAAGAAAATATATAACTAATACATACAAATTTTGTTTACATAATCTTTGTAAGTACACTTTTCTGTTCCTGTCATTGTCAGCAGACAGAGCTAGTGCTAGGTTGCACAAGTAGGTCAGGTGTTTTGGAGAACTGCTCACAGATGCAAACATTTGGTCATGCATTCAGAAAAGCTCCCTGAAAATGTGGGTTATAAGCATTAATTAAAACTTAACCTTCTTGTAATTTGAGAGTATTCAGATTATTAGAAATAAAAGGTATCATTGCTGTGGCTCAGAAGAAATAATTTTGCAACTTAAAATTTGGCTGATTCTTATATATATATGTGTGCGTGTGTGTGTAATCTATAACACCAATGCAATTGCAGCTTGCATTACTGATACAGATAACTTTAGCCATTTCCATACTTGTTACGCAAAGGTGTGACAAGACATCAGTCCAAAACAATGCTGTCCTCAGAGGATAAGTTGATGAGGGTTTCTTTTTTCAGAAAAACTAATTCAATTTATTTACACATGTGTTAATTATGTTGCTTTTTAGAAAACCTGACTTCCAAAAACCAGCCAGATGTAGATTTCTTACCTGATAGGCTTTGTCTCCTTGGTTTGGAGTAGCAATCAGTGCACCTGTGGGTCATTTACCGATGATAGAATCTTCTTCTGACTTGCCACTGGATCTATTGGAACTACTGTTCTTGTAGAAGTGGAACAAGACATACTCTTGTGAAATGCAGGATGTGCTTAAATGCAGGTGAAAATTGAGTCTTGCTCCCTTCCCGCACCGCCAGTTTCACATACTCTTAGTGAACACTTAGGATGGCCAAAGATTCTTGTAACCAATATATTACTCAGTATTTTCATGGTAGTGCTGATAGATGATAACAAATCTATTCTAATCCATGCTCTGATTATGTAGGAACAGGCACATTTACCATTTGTTTGTCTATAAATACTGCTGTAAAGAAAACTGTGAAATAAGACAGTTCCATCTTTTCTGCGTGGAAATCACAGAAGTAAAACTGATAATAACTGGGAGATGAAGAGGCTTTATTTTCTGCAGCATTATGATCTAGATATTCCTCCCAGACAGTTGGAGATTAACATTTGTATTGTATAAAACTTCAAGTTCAGATTTTATTTTTTTTTTTGAAATTCAACCTCTCTATTTATTAAATAAATGCTTTGAGGCATATGTCTGTATGAGTTTATGTGGCTTTCTTGAAGAAATACTGAATATTATTCAGTCTACAAAATGTTAAAACTAGTATTTCATCTACCTAGGAAGTACTTACATATTAAGCAAAAGTAAACAAATAATTCCTCTTCCTCTGCTTTCACAATATGATGGTTGTCTAAAGTGCTAGTGATTTTGTAACAAAGTTCCACCAGGAGATAGGAAAGATACAACCAATTACAAACAAGAGTGTGTTTGCAAGAAGACTGCACTGATAAGCTGCCATTGCTTGGACTTGCTGCCTGCCTGCTTGCTCAAAAATCCTTGTGCTGTGGCTGTGAAAACTACATGGGTGTGTGCTAATTTTATTCACGTAGTGTCATTCTGTTTATTTCATTATTCAAAATAATTTCCTGGACTGACTGGTTAAATCTTACTAGATTAGCCCACCAATACTGTATATTGTAAAGATAAATCATAGTTCTATCAGAGAGAATGATTTGTTCGTTCTGGCCTAGGTTTTGAAGGTTGGCGTGGTGTGTGCAAATCGAACAAGAGTTTATCACAACTTGAAGCACTTCAAGTACAAGCTGTACATGGGTTGCAGCTCTGTTGCTGAACTGGATGGTGTTGAGGATGAACCAGCCAAAGACACTGTAGAGCGGCTTTTCAGCCACTTGGAAGAGAGTGGGTGGATTCAGGAGGTATGACTGGGTTATTTCCTGTATCCTTTTCCAAGCAGATAAAAGTAAGTTCAGATAAAATGTGTGATTTAACGAATCAGTTCTGAATTACCGGCCGTCAATAGTACAGCTGAGCTCAACCATCCCCCGCTTCTGCTGTCCCAATGTTTCAAATAGCGGTGTGCTGCTGTGCTCACACAGAGTTTGCATCAGCTTTTGACATGAAGCTTTTTGACAGCTGCATGATCTCTGGGCTGTGGTGAGCAGGCCCCTGTTCCATTTGAAAGCAGCAACACAACAAACTTGAGCTGTAACTTAGAAAGATGGGAAAGATGTACATGAGGCACAGCAAGAATATTTTAGAATTCCGTTTACACTGAAGTACTTCGAATTATTCAGAACCACTTCATGAACTATTTCAAGACAATTTATAGTACAATTGTATTTAGTATGCTTTCAGATATAGCTTCTAAATTGTCATTGACATGCTTTGTCTTGTGTTGAACAAGAAAAAGCAGTCTTTATGTAATACAGTTATTAAATATTGATAAATTAAACAAATTTTATTTCATTCACAGAGATACAATAATCTTGAAGATTACATGGAAGATGCAGACAATTTTCAAGAAGAGAAAATTGATTAAGAGGTCATATAGCTCTTTGAAAGACATCTTAAAAAAATGTGAATGGCCTACTTCATCTGCATGCACTTTATCTCTGCCTGGACTTTGAGATTTCTGTGTAGGCTGTTACACCTAAATTCATATGTCTTTAAACTACTGTTTGATAATGTGCTATATCTTTTTTTTCTCATCTGTATCAATATAAACCCAAAGTTTTACCAAATCAGTCCTTCCAGTCTTACTGCATTAATCACTTTAAGTTTCCTACTGTTAGAAATATCAGCTCAATATCTATTTACTTGTGAAATAAAACTTCCACCTGTTTAGATTGAGCTGCGTTGTAGGGAACGTAGGAGATGCTGAGATCTTTTGAAGTGGGTATATTTGGAAAGGTGAGGCTTTGTTATACAAGAACTTAGGACTTGCATCTTACCTTCCTTATTGCTCATTATATGTAAGTAAGTCCAGTCAGTTAGAATGATAGTTACAACAAACAGGACCCAAATGCAAAGATCTATTTCTCCTCTGAGGAATCAGTATAGACAGTTGCAAGGCAACAGAGGAAATATTCTGCAGTCCTGACTACATTTGCAGCACAGTAGTCATTCCTCTCTTGAGAAAGTAGGTGATGAGTCACATTATAGGCGTCATACAGACTGAGTCTGGCTTAGCCATCTAAATGAACACATGGGCCCACATTGCTGTCTCTGATAACCAGCTGGGGCAATTTACTGAGATTTTAAACATCAAGTTACATTGTGCAAACATAATGGCAGCAACTTGGAGTAACTGCAGTCGTAAGAGAATGGATTAATATGTCCATGCAAGATAAGCAAGAATTTTTCCAGTGTAACTTAACAGAAAGTAAGAGTTAGTCAGAAACAACATACATGGCTTACCAGAATTTCATGACACCCAAATCAGAGTAGATTTTTGAGGATTTAGGAGGGGTTAAGTATGGTACTGTCCATTCTGAAAAATTGGACATGAACTGTATATGTGTACTTGCAGCCCAGAAAGCCAACTGTGTCCTGGGCTGCATCCAAAGCAGCATGGCCAGCAGGTTGAGGGAGGTGATTCTGCCCCTCTGCTCTTATGAAACCCTACCTGGAGTGTTGCATCCAGCTCTAGGGTCCTGGGACAGGGAAGACTGGACCTGCTGGAGCAAGTCCAGAGGAGGGTCACTAAATTGATCAGAAGGCTGGCTGTAGATGGGCTGAGAGAGCTGGGGTTGTTCAGTCTGGAGAAGGGAAGGCTCTGGGGACCTTATTTCAGCCTTTAAGTACTTAAAGGGGGCCTACAAGGAAGATGGAGAGGGTCTTTCTACCAAGGCCTGTGGTGACAGGCCAACAAGTTTTAAACTCAAAGAAGGTAGGTATGGATGGACATGGGGAAGAAATTCTTTACCGTGAGGTTGGCGAGGCACTAGCACAGGTTGCCCAGAGAAGGTGAGGATGCCCCACCCCTGGAAGGGTGTTAAGGTTAGGTCATGATGGGGCTTTGAGAAACCTTGGTCTACTGGAAGAGATCCCTGGCTATTATGATCCTTAAAGGTCCCTTCCAACCAAAATTATTCAATGTTTCTGTCCCTGTATTTTGGGCTGCATATGAAAAGAATCAGATATAGCCTAAGATAAAATGCAGGGCACAGGTTTTTGAATCCTGTTAGGAACTGTTCCTACATCTTGCTGTATGCACATGCTCTATTAGTCTTTTGTGGCTGACCAACTTAGTGAAAGGTACTTTTAGCACTCTGAACCCTTTTAACAGGTTACTCGCTCAGTAGCAAAATGAATGAAACTTGATTTCTCATAGATTTGTCCATAAGAAATCCCCACATTCATTTTGCCGCTTTACTGGGAACAGATATGCTGATTTGGTAGGCAGCTGCTGCCAGGTGTATTGCTTAACAATGAACACCTGCTGGCTTTTTTACATAGAGACTGTACCTCAGATTTATCATTCACTACCCCTTTTCCAGCATTCACTGTGAGAAAGGAACTGCTTTTACTTTTTTAAGGATTTGAAATTCAGCAATGTTTTAAATGCTATTAGGGTGAGTTAGTAGCATCAGTACTCCTTTGCACCACATACAGATACAAGATACGCAAAACCAAGATGAAAATTCCCAGTAAACAGATTGAGACTTGCTCTCTGGTAAACTTACGTTGAAGATTTAGACACATGAAATTCTGAGGTTTGGTATGTCTTATATCTATCTCCCTGGTTACCAAAGCTGAAGGTTTTCTTCTCTATTCCTTTTTCTCCCTCATCTCTGTTCTTCTGGGAATATTGGTGGGAACACACCTATCAACTTAAAAGTACTCAGGAATCCATCTTGAATATATCCCTTTTAGTTAAAATAATCCTCCTCGATACCTCACTTCTTTCTCTTAACAAAATCTCTATAGTTTGGTTTGCTTCTCTAGAACATAACATACTTTTGGTGTAACTTTATTCTTACAAAGGAAAACCATTCTTAAATGAGTTCTGTACCATATAATAGAGTATGGCTCCTTAGAGCCTTCCTGACTGGTCCTAATTTTTGCTACCATACTAATTTTCTGAAAACTCTCAAGACTATGATTTTTGCTTAAAAATTTTATTGTCAAAATGAATGGTTGATCTCTCATTTTGCAGCATTTAAACAGTTCACTACCAGAGTAAAGAATAAGTTTGTGAAATTCTGGCTCGCTGATTACAGGTAATATTTCAAGAATACATACAGTTTGATTGAAAATTGAAATGGCCACATTGTTGAATGATTAGTTTTACTAATTTTTTGATGTCCCAGAGCTTGTTTCTCACCTCCTCTTCATACACCTAAAATGTTCCTGCAGGCATTTTTTTTGCAGATCATTGTTTCTTTCTGTTGCTACCGGGGATACAAAAGTATCCTGATGGAATTTCCTGGTAGAAGGTGCTTGGATAGGCTTACTAATCTTGTCTATGGTATTACCAGTGGGACTAAGAAAATGCCTTAAATTGACATCACTGATTTCTGTTTCAGTAAGAAGCAGATATTTGATTTGGCAGGAGTTGATGTGATGTTTTTGTGTGTATTGTGTCTCTTAAACTCTGATATTCCCCTCACTGAGATGGGAGGAAGTGATAATATTTTTGTGGCTGTTGTTCTACCTGAAGTGTTTCTACAAGACAGCAAATGTGAAGTGTCATTACATCACATTTACATTTGTCTTCACCACAGGAAGTTAAAAAATGGTTTAGAAGAGTAAATATGTAAAAATTTACATCAAATTTTCCAGGTCTGTCTGCAAATGCTAGTACAGCATGAAGCACGAAGAAGACTTACCCCTGAGACTTTCTATATATAGAAATAATCAGTAAGAGTATTTCTAGCAGAAAAAAAATGTGCAAATATTTAATGACGGGAGAAGTTAAAAATCTGACCAGTCTTTAATGCTTTTTTTTCCACATCAGAGAAGTTGAATGGAGTTAGGAGGTGAGAGAATAAAATGTTTATTCCACTAGGATATTTTAAACCATTTCTAGTGTTAATTTTTGAAGCAGTAGCTCTAATTAAGATAAAGTACCTGTCTTAATGGAACAATGAAGAGAGCTCAGTATGCGATTACACTTCGCATGGGTGATTAATGATCATACTTGGAAATTACTTTAGTTCCTGTAATGTTTTGATAATCTGCTCTAGTGTCAGTTCTGTAACTGGAGACAGTGATAATGATGAAGTTCACACAAGGTATTTATGTACAGGATCAGGCTTACTAACACAATGTACTTCTGGGACAGGAGGTCCTTTTTGCTCTATATTCTGTCCAGTTCTTGCAGTGAAGTATGAAAAGAAATTATTTTTCTCCCCGTGTCCTTCAGTTTTTGGAAAGAAAGTTGTTTGCTAATAGTAGATAGCTGTTACTGTCACTTTTTCGACAGTGAAGGCTTCTCCTGTTTCCAAAAAGCAGCTATTTTTAGCATTTCAGCAGGCAATTACAGGCAATTCCCATGCTTAACTCCTCTAGTTTACATTTATTTGGATAAATAAAGACTTCTAGTTTTATCCTTTTTTAAGTCTGTCTGGATAAACAGAGTGGGCTAGTGTGCATGTGTGCTACACAAACACTTGTAAATACAATACCATTCCAAGAGAAATACCCAGCACACACAAAGTAGACTTTAAAAAGTTGCCTCTCTGACTCTGCTTTGAGAATAAAGAAATACCAATTTCTAATCTGAATTTAGAGATTAGACAAAAGAATGTAAAATAGTATGATCTACCAGCCAAGGAATAATATGAGAAACATGTGGAATTATGTTAAAAGAACCTGATAATAACCCCTTCAGTGGCTCCACTTCCCTGAATAGTTGATGTGAATTTTGGTAATTGTCTAGGTAGTAATTGATGGCATGGGGTTGTTTGGGGTTTCTTACCCTATTGTTTATTAAATAAGATGTAAACACAATTTTCTTGTATTAATTATTCTTAGTTAAAAAAACCAGAAATGCTCTGTTCAAGATTGCTTACTGTACAGTTTAAACAGAGCAGCAATTGCATGCACCTTGTGCCCAAAATTTAGGGATGAGAGAACTGACTCCGGTGCAGTCAGACTTTGCTTCAAAGTTAAGCAATTTGCCAGGTGAGCAGCATCATACATGAGCCTGCCTAGCAGGGAATACCCCAGGAAATCAAAATGGCGAAGAACCCTCACTGAAAAGCAAATAATGGAAATGGCTGAAAATTCAAAGCTCCGAGTTCAGAAAGTCGTCTGCAGGATTGATATTAAGCATATGCCGTTCCAGTGGAGTTAATATAACTTAGAAGCAATTTGATATGTGATTTCTAAACACAGATGAACGAGGCATGTGCCAAGATTGAAGCATGCACTCAAGATTTTAGGCGACACAGGTTCAGCACAGTCTTTTTGTTCCATTTTTGGAAAGTTATTAGCACGATGGGATGTCTATGGTGAGAATTCCTGGCTGTGAATCCAGCACAAATAAGTGCTTTTCTCATCTGGAGGGGGCTGCTGGTTTGGGAAACACAGAGCTTTGACAGCAGTAGGGCATTCATACAGAAAAAAATGCTCAAGCATGACAGTTCATGTGAGATTACAATGTCAGGTAAAAAGATCACAAATTAGTGTCAACAGAAGGAAAAAAATAATTAATTGTTCAGAATCTGTTATGTTAGTTGTTTTATCCAGAGTGTGTTTACTGGAATACCACTAATCGCAAGGGATGTTACAACGTGTTAAGAACCGTTTGCTTTTAAAATTGACAACCAACCAGTCCAAAACTGTTGGCAGTATCCAGGGGTTGGTGACATTCGCCAGCGTCTTCTGAACAAAACTTGGAAATCCGAGGGATGTCTGTGGGGTATTTCCTGCTCGGAAACACCAGGGGCAGCATTTGCTGCGGATTGAGTGAGCGGGACTCGCAGCGCAGCCCCGCAGCCGGCTGCCTCTCGCCCCGAAAGGGAGAGATCAAACCACAGACCGAACTCGAGATGCTGCTTGGCAAAAAGCGAATCTTAAACGTCTCAAATTAAAATGAAAAGAATCTTTATTTGGAAAGATCACTCCTGCGTTCTGCAAAATCTTGTAAGACGGAGAGAGAGAATTCCTCCAGCTGTCTTGGTAGCTTCCGGAGCAGCACCATGGATTTCATATTCCCACAGCCACTTTGAAAACCCCAGCCAAGCCGTCATTTAAAACACTCTTGCTTATTCTCCGTGAGATTCGTGTGTTACTGTTGCACGTGTGTTCTGTGACTGACCCCCTTAAACATAGCAATGACATCTGAGCTGTAAAGAACAAATAAAAGCCCAAGCAAGGCCTGAAGCAAAGGTAACATTGTCTGCTATTTTACAAACATAATAATTTCATTTTATTTCCCAGCTGTGCCAACCTATTGTTCTCAACAGATGCAAGCTACTGTTACGTATCAAATAATAACCCACTCTTCCTCAGTTGTTCAAGGTTAAACAAAAAAAAAAAAATCTCTTTTTCCTGTTAGCAATAATGCCTTCCTCTGAAAGCAGCACAACCCCAAACCCTCTCCCCCAGACCTTATCCCTCAGCAAAGTCTCAAAGCATTTGCTGAGACAAACATGGGTCTGAACATGCTGGAGACTCTGGCTGGTGCTTACTGAGCGAGAACCTGGAAACCCACATGTTGCAACAAACCCTCATGTTTGTTGCCGCATGAAGGAGATGGGGGTCATCAAAGTGGGGGCTTTTATATCTCCCGTATGTCTAATGCTGCATATCTTTTATATTCTGGGGGATTTTCCAGGAATGTGTCACTTCATCACTGGCATTTGAAGTATTTATTTGTGTGACCTTGGAAGGGGATAAAACCACCTGAGAGGGTTATTTTCAGCTACTCCTCATCCTCAGCTTAATGCTCTCGGTATGCTGTGATGAAATTTGTGTATTTTTTCTGACTGGACCCATTGCAGAACTGAAGCAGATAATGCATCCATGTACTCAGGGCTGTACAATCCCCAAAGACCTTAGAGGTTTTCCATCAGGGATGTGTCTCTGCGTGCTTGGGGGCCATTTTTATTCCCAGAGGTATTTGGGAATTTGGCTAATGCAGCCACAGTAGTACAACAGCATATTGCTTTAATAAAGCCGGCCAGCTCCCAGCTATTTCTGCATCCTCCTTTACAGCTCACCTACAAGAGAACGCAGAACCTGACGGCTGCCAGTTGCAGCAAGGCCAGTTCCAGAGGCCAGATCTCGCAGTCTAAAATTGCCCTGCTCTAAATAGAGGAGCCGGGCGACAGAAGCACTAAGCCTGCGGCTTTCCCGGGGAGGAACCACAGTGCAGGCGCTACGTGACTTGCCCTGGACACCCAAGAAGCTCCTGTCAGCGCGCGGAGCTCCCACATCCCGAGCCTGACCTCGCGTCGTGCACTCGTCCCGTGCATGCGAGCGCCCTAGAACGCACTGCTTGTTTTTATACCGTCTGTTCCAGAGAAATCCAGCTGGTAGAGGAGCGCAGCGCCGTGATTTATTTGAGAACTCCCTCGTACTCGCCTGAAGGTCTCGCCACCGGGGGAGGAGGGAGAGCGCGGGAGGCTGCGCTCCTCGGCAGCTGCTCCGCGCCCGGCCCGGCACCCAGGTACGGGGCGAGGAGGGGAGCGGGGATTTCCTTGGCTTCCTCCCATGCACATACCTCCCGGGGAGCGGCAGCGGCCCGACTCCCCTCGGCGGCCGCTGGGAGGCTCCGCGCCTCGCCCCGGCCTCCCGGGCGCCGCGTCCCCGGCCGCGCTCTCTGTCGGTGACACCCGCCTCCCGCCCCCGCTCCGCTCCGCTCCGCTCCGCGCCGCGCCGCGCCGCACGGAGGGGCCGCGGGCAGCTCCGGCACCGGCAGCGCCGACAGCCCACCGGCAAACACCCGCCCGCCGGCGCGGGCATGGAATATACAAAAACACAAAGAAAAAGTGGCTGCTGGACTGTTCTGAGGGCAAAATGCTGGAAGTTTGTAAGTGCAACTCTCCGTTTGTAATTACTGTCTGAAGAGGGGCTGGGTTGCTTGGGTTTTTTTTCCCTCTTCCCCTTCTCCCCCATCCTCCGTGCTTTTCTTGAAACTGTACTTGAAACTGTTCAATGTCTGGGAGTAAAAGGGAAAGTACGAGAGAGGAGTTCTTTGCCTGGGTCCGTAGCTTGCTGCTTAATACTAAGGGGGGAGATGAGCACTGAAAGCAATACGGATTTATCCAGTGGCTGAATTAAGTGAAGGCGAAGCGTGGTCTGGAAGTCCACTGACTGACATTGTTCCGGACCGGGGGATCTGTCTCTCTGATTTTTAGAGGAACTACAGTTTAGCGTCAGCCG
Source organism: Gymnorhina tibicen (assembly GCA_013399875.1). Classification (NCBI taxonomy): domain Eukaryota; kingdom Metazoa; phylum Chordata; class Aves; order Passeriformes; family Artamidae; genus Gymnorhina; species Gymnorhina tibicen. The sequence continues at coordinate 1,031,433 of VXAZ01003270.1, forward strand.
GCCGGACACAGTCACACGCCGCAGAGTGGCCAGCAACGAGCGGGCGAGAGAAACGAGAAAGCACAAAGACTGAACTAACCCGACCCTCCTCCTCTTTCTCCTCCTTCCCCGGCTCTTTATTTGCACATTTACTAAAGACTTAAAA
>VXAZ01003270.1:1043557-1260741 GCA_013399875.1 Gymnorhina tibicen
TTTCTTTACTGTTATGGTACCTCAACACCTGAGCTTTTCAGTCTTAATTACGATCTGATTTGCCCCTGCTGAAACCGCCTATGGGAAATACTGTGGATGTGGCACTGTGGAACATCAGCCTAATGTAGGATCAGGCTTTTTATTTCTGATCATTATGCTAGTTTATAGTCAATTATTTTGTTTTCCAAAGACATGCATGCTCTCTGCTTCTCTGAAAGCTTTTGGTTCGACATCCTTCCAGGCCAGATAGACTTGGTGTTCAAAATGCGGCCGCTTACCTCCATGGCCCGGTTCCCGGAAACACTTATGCATGTGCTTAATTGTGCACACATGGGTAATTGCACTGAAATCAAGATGTGTCGAATTAAGCAAGTCAAGAAATATTTGCAGGGTTTGGTCTTTGTTCAACAAACAGGCCTCACCCTGGCTGAAGTCCACGACATGCTACAAAAAGAATCCTAATTCAGAAGTAAGTAGTGTATTAATTATCAATTGACTTATTTCCTTAAACCAGTTAATTCTGTACTTTTAAAAATTACTTTCCATTTTTCCTGCAAATCCAATTGCCCTTCCTTTCACACTCGTTTTTCCTCCTCACTGCTCAACTCCCAGCAGACCTGAGCTGCCAGCCACATGATCCCTTTTTATAATGATTTGAGTTCTGACATTTCTTTTTTCCTACCAACTTTGTGTATTACCATAATGGTTCCTAGGACATATTTTGGCTAGCTTTTAGGGAGAGAGAGAGTGTCACAGTGTTTCAGACCTTCATTTCCAAGTGCAGAATTAAATATAATCCTTATAATTATAGCACTGCCACTTGGACCACTGTAGTTCGGGCTATGTCAATATGTCGTCAAAAGCTCTCTTTTTTCAGGAGCTGGAACTCAGTCATGTTGATTGAATTGAAATTTGATGGCCAGCAGCTGCAAACACACTCTGGCCTCACCCCACCCGTCTCCCTGCTTTTTTTCCCCCCTTTACCACAAAATCCTCTTGCTTTCTGTCAAAGTCATAGTTTAGAGAACAGAGCTAATGGCTGATTCCAGGCTCAGTTATTCTGAGCCATCCCTTTGGGTAAGTCTAGACTGTCCTTTGAGGGGTGTCCTGAGGCAACCTGAAGGCACAATCTGCTGTCTGTGCGTGGATGGTGAAACCGAGAGCACAGCCCCAGGTGCAGTGTGAAGGCCATCCTCAGACTAGGCATGACCACCCTTCATGGTGGAGCTCCTAGGATGCCATCAGTGTCACTCTCAGCAGCAAAGGAAGCTGTAGACGTGCCTGGGCTGAAGTCTGTGAGGCTCCTGTGTAAGCAGGCCTGGGAGCACCATAGTCCTCTCCCCTCTCATCCCCTTGGTCAATCCCATACAGACCTTGCTATTCATCTGAACAAGGGCATTGGGATGAGGGCAAATGCCAGCAGCAGTTTATACTGCAAGTTTAACGCACAACTTTTTTAGCCCTAGGGGGCTGGGGGGAAAAAATAGCTTTGAACTGGGGAAAAAAAAATTGTATCCAGTAGTTATATAGCATGATCCTGTCATTTTTGGTACTCAGAAACCAAAACAAACCCCCAGAATTCATAACACAAGATACCCAGGTTTTAAAAGGTGCCACTTGGAACTACACAGTAACTACTTTTCATGAGGCCCTTTAGTCCATGTGTTTACAGGTGGACCAGAATAGCTCTGCAGAAGTTAATCCAGTCCCTTGAGTAAACAGCATGTACTTCTGAAACTTTCTATATAAACCAACCATATGTAAGGCCTTTGACATACATTTGTACCACACACAATACATCTGAGGGATCCTGCTAGAGCCAGGATGGCTAGTGAGGTTGGTAACCCCTTTGCTAGTGTACTGGATGTGTGTTCATTCTGCCATGCCTCTGAAGGGTAACAGCCTTTGGATGACCGGTGTGCCAAAAGGGCTATTTACTGCAACACTTCATTATGTGGTTCTTGCAGCCCTCTGCCAGGACATACTGTCTGTGCTTGGGTCTCCCGGGCTGCCATCAAAGCACAGGCTCTTTGACATAGGTCAGAAGGAACTCCTCACCCCAGCCTTGCATTGCCACTTTTGGTCACTGAAGTCACACTCACCCCCTTCCCTGGTAAAGTTCTTGTCCATCGTTCCCCTCCTCCACTTCCTAAAGCTATAAGCCATTTCTCCTCCTCCACATTCACCCCCTCTCACCTGGGTTATTGCCCTCCCATCTCTCCTTTCATGCTTCTGACACTGCTGCTTCGTAATGTTGTTTTTCTAGTTTGGAAAGGCCAGAGGGCCAGGCTAAGAGAGACATGCTGAACACATGTTTTCCACATGTTCTCCTCATCTTCCCTCATGCTGCTTCTCTAGCTCTCTCTAGCTTTTTGCTTAAATGGGAAATCTAACGACCATGAGCATATTCTCTTCTCTTACTAGTTTTATAAAGGATGAGCTCAAAGGTGCTCTGTCATTGTCATAAGAAACTGAGCAAAAACTTCTGTGAGTTGTCAAAGCACTTGTAGGTTCTTTGGCCCCTCACCATAGGCCATGAGCACTCACAGACTGGGCATACAGTTGTGAATGCTTAGGCTCCAGTTCAGAAAAATACTAAAAGAATATGTGTGACTTTAAACATATGATTAAATACTTTTTTGTTTGAGTGCTGCTTCCTTGAAGTGGACGCCATTCTGGAGGAGGCACCTTTATTGGTCTGATTCAGAAAATACTTAAGAGTATGCCAAAGTTTTAAGAATAGTCGTACATCCACCATCGTGTATTTTTAACGACTCTTGAACAGGGCTGGGTGGTGCAGGCAAGGCAGAAAACGTGCAGGCTCTTCTGGTCACCTTTTACATTTTCACTCACTCTGGACTCTGAGTGTCTCTGAACCCTAAACACACTTTGGTAGTGCTGCTGCCTATTTGCCACTTGAATGTTTGATAACGTAGGTGTGCTGTGTACCCAGGTGCAGATTATTTAAAGCACCTGCCATTAAATGAGGAGCAATTATGTCTTAGAAAGGAAATCTTCATACAGAGTTAGCACTATTTCTATGACTCTGTTTGACAGGGAGTTGGACCCTTGGACTCTTGGATTCCTCTCCTGCATCCCAATGACCAATCTGGGAATAGCTAGGAGTCCAACTTTTTTTGACTTAAAACATGTAGGCATCAAATCTTCTCTGTACTGAACTGAAACCAAGGAGAACTGGACATCTAATTGTATTTTTGAATCTCAGCCTAAAATCTCTGGAGACTTTTGGAACATTTATCCCTAGGAGATTTTGCTTGAGTCAAGAATACAGACTGAAGCCATGGCTGAAAAAAACATGCCGACATGTGACATCAGTGCATCAGTCAATGAGTCATCCATCAGTGCCGGAGGACAAAGTATTCTTTGTATTTACCTAAGAAGTAGTTACCTATTTACTTTCTGAAATTACGCTTGTAGTACTAACTTGAAATTTTGGTTTGCTGTACAGTGAAAACACTATTTTAAATGCCTCGTATAAAGACAGGCCTTCTTGTTACTCGAACAGTTAGAAATACTAGACAACAAATGTAAAAGGCCTATTTCCTTCCTTGCTAGTATGTGTGGTCTAGGAAAAATCCTGAACTGTGCTAGTAAGAGACAGTCCAGTCTCTTTTCTTGCAAGTGATGTAATTGTTGGGACTTCAGAGAAGGCTGAATTATTATCATTGCCTTCTGATCTGTCACTCTTTCTGCTTTCCCTCTGTTTTGGCTTTTCATTCTATAGATATATTACCGAAAATGTATTTTAAAAAATTAAGGGCAGTAATTTATTGAAAAGGGCTTTACCTGTAAAGGACTCTAGGCATACCACACACAGGCAGGTCCCAGCTGGGAAATCCAGAATTAAGGCTGAAACTCTGTCTCTCAGGCTCACTGTTTCTCACGGTCCTTGCAGGGTGGTGGGATGCCTGGACTTCCCAGCACACGTGGTAACCATTGATCTCAGTGTGGTGTTAAGAGGCCAGTGCTAGGAGCTGAAGGCAGAAGAAGAGCTGAAGGGCAAAGGAAGAGAGTGAAATTTTCCTGTCAGTGCTCAAGAGTCTAGCTCTGTACAATCCTAAAACATGTGAGCAAAGGAAGCTTGAAAAAATTGCCCTGGGACTAGGAAAGCAAATTGATGCAGAGCAGGATAGCCATTCTTTCAAGGAGTAGTAAAGTTATTTTTTTTGTCATTTTCCAAGGAAAAACCCCACTGATCCAATTTGACTGACTCCACTCCAGCAGTGCAACAGGAGCCAGTGGCCAGATCTCCTGTTTTACAAGGCCTATTACAAAACACTTGCACATCTAAAACTTGTGCTTTTCTGCCTCTTGGTATACTTTGTCTCCTCAGAAAAGGTTTTCTCCCTCAGCACTTAATCCCTCTTTAGCCATCACCTTTTCCTGCCTTACGAACCTCACTGTGTGTGCACTTTGAAGGTTGTGTGGGCACCAGCTCAATGTGAGTGCTTTGTAGGGGAGGCCAGAGCTATGGCCTCTCACAGGGGCAATGAGCTGCATGTTAGGACCTGGCTTCTTCTGAAATCGTCTGCAAAGGTACACTATTACAGGAGCAATGGACTTGAAAGAAAAACAAAGGTGCTTACAGCCAGAGACATTTAAGTCCTGCACGAATAACTCTGCTGGTCTCTTGTGACCATCTCTTACCTAATCTAATCTAATCTAATCTAATCCAATCTAATCTAACACATTAGTATCTTTACTGCATTTATTATCCTTTTATCAAGGAATGACAGGAAGGAGACTGGGGGCTTGGTAAAAGCATGAGGCAGAGAGGCATGAGACATAATGTTGAGCAAAGATTAAAAGAGCTCTACAAGCTCTTGTGTTAGGCAATGAGCATTGCAAACAGCAGACCTTCTTGTCCTTCTCCCATCCCACTGACTTTGAGGTGGTGAGGACTTGGTGGCAGAGACTTGGTGTGGGTGACTGAGACCCTATAGCACAGAAACGGATTGTTCAAAGTCTTCCTGTAAGTTAGAGAGTTTCTCCAAATTCAAACACGGGGCCATGGATACCTCTAATCACTCAGAAACATTATTAATGAGACCATTTTTCTGAGGAGGTCCTGCAGTTTCTACACCTTCAGATTTCATTTGGTTTCCTTGATGGGAATGAGCTACAGCTACTGTCAGTGTTTATTTTCAGTTCGTTTTACTGGTGGCACTGCTCGGTAACGCATGGTTAGGATGGTCCAGTTAATCAACCCTGCTTCTCACTGCCTCCCCCTTTCATTTTTCTGTCTGCTCTTGCATCACAGAAACATTTCCAGCAATTCCCTTTACATAACAGTTACTGAGGCAAAGGGCTGTCTAGTTATCCTCCACTGGGAACTCAGAATCCCGAAATGGGTAAGGTTAAAAGGGACCACGGTGAGTCATCTGATCCAACCTCCCTGCTCAAGCAGGATTGTCCTACACACAGGATTGTGTATCCTAGGGCAAAGGATTGCATCCAGATGGTTCTTGAATATCTCCAGTGAGAGAGACTCCACAACCTCCCTGGGCTACCTGTTCCAGTGAGGAACTCAAGTGATAAGAAAGACGCACCCTTCACACAAGTAATTCCCCAACCAAGCAGGGCAGGGAGGCACCCAGAGGTGCTTATGAGCGCCCATTAAAGCCCTTATGCTCTTTCAGACAGAGGACTGTATTTCTAGGACACAGCATGAGAAATAGTGACCCTACATGAACCAATGTGCAAAGCTTCCTGCCTCTTAGACAGCTTAGGGGTGGTGGTGGTGCCAAGTCTTTCTGCAGTAGCTAGGATGGGCTGCTTGGCAGGAGACACAGTGAGTGCCTTTCCCACTCACGGCAGGCAGAAAGAGGTCTGCTTATTCATGAAAACAGTCCTGAAAAAGCTAAAGCAAAATTAAGCTGGAGTGTTTGGTTCCTATTGGAACACTTGCAGCTTGCACCGGTGATGGTGCCCACTGGTGTGTCTAGAGGCTGTCGGCCAGCAGAAGACAGCACACCAATGTGGTGGGGGGTGCAGGCGTGCAAACCAGAGCAACTGGTACCTGGGGCTGCTGTGGCTAATGGCAAGGGACACTTCTGATTGGGCAGGGATGAACCGTAGTGTAGGATGGTGATATGAAGGGCTTCACATTTGCTTTCCCAGTGTGGGCTAAGTGATTCCTTGGCTTGCAAGGAACACTAGGCATATGGTTGAGAGCTTTCATCCCATCTGTCTGTGAGGGGAATGAGCACCCGGTGTTGCAGATTGAAAAGGTTTGATCTACCGACAGAGAATGGCTTTGCATGCAGAAAGGCACTTGAGTGGCTCGGCACAAAGCAGAAAGTGAACATGTAGACTCTTGGCTAGGGCAGAACCCGTCAGTTTTATACCCAATCTCATTACTTTATTCTGATTAACACCAGTGAGAGAAAGAAGGGAATCAGTACTGGTAGCAACAAGGTTGTAATTTCACCTCTGGTTAATAAGCCATTTGATCTTTGCTTTACTGGTCTCACTGGAAACCAATCTCACCTCCTCCAGCTGAGGCTGCCCCATGGGGCTCACATCCTGACAGACATCTGCAGCCATCGCCAGTGGCACATGAGGGGCTGACAGAGGGAATGTCATGTTCGTCCTAAGGCTGCACAGCCTATTGAAGGGAATCTTATCACAGCTGAGGCAGACTAATGCAAAGCTCTAGATTGCTTTTCTGGGTCTGTAGGTTTTGAGACTGCTGTGGCAGTGCATCACAGAGTCCCAGGAGGATGTTTTGTTGTTGTGTCTCAGTAGGAGGCACTGGGGTTGTGCTAGTGAGCCTGTTCATACAGAAGACAAGTGTTCATGTTGCCACTGAAGAGAAAAGGACTGGAACCAACCTTAAAGTGGAATGCTATGTTCTTAAGATAAGGAAAAATCAAATTAAAAATCATTTTCATGGAAGAACTCGGTTTGGGTTGACTGGATTTGTTCATGTCATCAGTACATAATCATAGGGTAACCTCTGGGTTTGTGTCCTAGCTCATGTTAACACACAAAGACTCATGCTAACCACTGTTTTCACCACCACCAAATTCTAGAGGTCAGGGACCTCTAGAATTAAACTTACGAGCTATCATAGTGTGGGCTGATGAACCAGCTCTTTTAGGGTAGTAGCTAAGCACACATTTCCTGTGTGGATGAGCCACAGAAATGGATGCATAACACACATTGACCAGTGGGTTACATTTTGGCCTGTACTGTGCAGATGTAACCCAGTGGCCTGGGTGAAGCAATCTTAAAATGACGTGGAACATACCATCATTAGGACCTCATCACACTGTGGGTATCACGTGAAGTACTTCTCTTGCCAATGAGAGTTCAGCTCAGTGTTACTTAGCGTATCAAGATTTGTGTTAGTTGCAACAAATCCTGCCTGAATTATGTGTATGTCTATCGTGTAGAAAGCTCACCCTCTTTCTTACGCTATCCACACCAAGATGTCTCTAATGTAAGTTTGAACATATTATTCTGGCTGGGGGTATGGTTCAGAGAGGTTCTGCACTGACTTGGACTGAAACACATGTAACTGAGGTGCTGTTAGTCCAGCAGAATCCTTGTTTGTACCATCCACCCCAAAGGAAGGATGAATTCTCCCACAGGCTGCACTGGACCAAGACAAGCTGCAGAGCTCTGTACAAGGGACTGTGGCCCCGCAGTGCCTCAGTCACACGTGTGTCAGTGAAGAAAGACTAATGGTGGCAGGATTTTGCAGTGGGGACTGACACCCTCAGGTCACTTGTCCTGCAGCAGAGGTTCACACCTTCACACAGGCTTACTCCAAGGCCAGGCACACTGAAAGCACGGGGCTACCCCAGCCTACATTTAAGCTTGAATACTGGGAGTATTATTTCCATTTTGAACTTTTTCCAAATAAATAATTTTCTCAAATGTTATGAAAATAGTTAAATAATTTTGTAAAGCCTGAAGAACATTCTTTTGCATCAGGATTTGAATTGGAAATGGCTGTTTTGGGGCCAATTTACTTTAAAAATTACTTTGTCCACAAGGAGCAAGTCAGCCTATGGTATTTCCAGCCTACAAACTTTTTTTTACTTTAACGAGGGCCTTAAAGCTAAGCAAGAGAAATCTTAGTCCAAAGAAATTCCAATATTGCTCATGCCAGGAAAACGATATCCATTCTTGAGTTTACACTGCTGAGGTTTAGTGGCAGAGAACTGCCCATATGCTTGTCCATGCTGTCACACCCTCAAATTATCCAAAAACAGGGTAGCTTTTCTTACACAGAGCAGGTTCTTACCATGTCTACAGGGCAGTGTAAAGTCTGTGGACATACCTGTCAATCTTTTATAAACTACAGATCCTCTAAAAGTTTTCAAATACATATGAAGGTTCATTTACAACTAATTTAAGCCTCGTGGCAATTGACTTGCTTTTCTTACTTAGCTTTCACAGACCCTTCAGAAGTATTCCTCAGACCCTCATGGGTCTGCAGACCACAGCTTGAAAACCACTAGCTCTTAGTTTAAATAAGATACTTTGGGGCCTTTTGGGCCTAATTTTCTATAGCCTTGCAGCTTGTGAGGTCTTATATACCTATGTGAAGTGTGAGTAAAATGCTACCAGATGAGGACGGTGGTGTTCAGTCCTGGTGTTGGCTTTTATTTGGACAGGTGTGAAGGATGCCAGTGCAAAGCAGTGACAGATCAGGGCCCCAGCACTGTAATTGCTCCCTGCTCCATAGAGATCTTGAGCAGCACTACTCACAGCAGAGCTGGGGAACAATCTTGTTTGCAGAACCATCCTTCTGCTGTTATTCCCTGAAAGCCAGGCACTGGCCTGGCACATCAATAACCATGGCAAGGATCCATTGGACACCTTGGAGTGACAGGTTTTTCTCTCGGGCTAAGGGGCTCTACTCAAGGTTAGACTCTTGCTTTGTAGTGCTGTTTGCACCCCTGTTAAGTCTCGGTGTGCTTACTCTTTTTGGTGTTTCATGTCTTGAACATGGAGCAACAATCTTTTCATTTAAGCAAAGTACAGTGAGAAGTGTTAAGTGTTTCAGTGCCCTTTCTTTCCTTTGATCTCATGTAAAGCTCCATGCAGAGGGTTACATGATCTCCATCACTATCTCCTTTCATGCCCGATAATTAGCACAGGTCCATGGGCTGGGTGCAATGCTATCCTTCCCCGTGCTAAGAGGGGAGAAGTGGATGGGGTTGGAGCGATTGTTTGCTGTGTTGATGACTGTGGTGTTGCCATGGAAAAGCTGGAGACTTCAGGGGAGTTTGTGTTTTGTTGGGCAGGGAGCCAGCCTGCTCTGACTTATTACAACTGTGAGAGTGAGTGAGCCATGCAGAACTTTATCCCTCTGTAGCAATTCCAAGGCAGGGAGAAAAAGAAAAGGACAGGACTGCTTTAACAAGGAGGAGTGCAGTGCACTTTGCTAAGGCTGATTGCATTAAGTACAGAGATGCAGAAAAAATCCTTTGCTATTTTCCACTTTTTTTTTCTTTTTTTTGGCAGAATGTGTCCACTCTCTTCTAAGGACTGAATTCAGAGCAGCGCAAATAATAAAATCTCAAGTAATCCTCCTGGAAGCGAACAGAGCCATTTAATTGGCTGTATCTGTACAGAAAGGAGCACTTGGAGTTCTGCTGAGTCTGAGTCCATTAAAGTCTTTGATCTGTTCCAGAAACAAAAGTGGAAGCAGACTATACTGTTTTCATTATCTATTCTGAATGAAGTGCAAAAAGTAAATACATAGTGTAAACAGGGAAAAAAATTAATCAAGGCCTAGGTCCAGCAAAAAGCTATCTTCATACTGAGCTTCCCGTACTCTGAGTAGTGCCATTATTCCCTGGAGGTGGAATTAAAAGCGATGCATGCTTTCTACAAATCACTTTCTATGGGCAGATCTCAAAGCAGTTTACAAAAGCAGCCAGTTCCATTACTCCCACATTAGAGAATGAGTAACTGGGGCCACAGGGCTCATCCAGGAGACTAGACCCTGCCTGAATCCCTGGTTAGCCACTGCCTTCTCACCACGCTCCCTCTGAGTGTAGAGAAAGTAGGTGTAGGATGCCAGGGTTATTCCAAAGCATTAAAACACCACTGCACAGTATAATTTGTTGTGACCATTCGCTACAACCCTGGCTGCCATGACATGTTCTCATGTTGTATTTAATTGAGATAGAGGCAACTGCCTCTTCCTGAAATGTATTGGAGAAGGTGGGAAATAACAGGATTTTGGTAATTTTCTGATTTTCTTTTTTGAATTAGAATTTCCTACCTGGCTGTTTGGCATTATAATAGATGCATCTAGGAGTCCTATTTTAACACACACTTCTCAGGGAACAGTGTTATAAATGTCCATCACAAACTGTCATCTAGCAAAGCTCTGATTTCTAAAAGATCAGAAGAAAGCAAAATTACTTTCTATAGGGGTTGGCCAGGGAACACACAGGGAAGTCTTGACTCTGCATGAGTCAGTGACAAACTCCTGGACCTTGTAGTCCTCCTGTGATCATACTCAGGAGCTGAATCCTGCAAAACCTCTGACCATGTGAGACTCCCATGAACTGCAGCCAACAGCATCACCGCCTCTTTACTTCCAAAGGTAAAAAACTGCCTGGGTACCATCACAGTCTCTGATGTTAGGCTGGTTTGCAGTGTTCTGTGAGTGACCTGGGAGCTCCAGCTGAGAAGCTGGGGACAGATCTTGCCAACATGGGAGGTGACAGAGAGTTCTTTTGGCTTCACTGTGATCTAGGTAAGGTCTAAAGGTTAGGTATTATCACAGGATCCACCCACGGTTTGTCAGTGAAGCTATGGCCTCTTTCCTCTATCTCATTGCATTTAACAGGATTTGTCTTGGGAGATGATTATCCAGTTACTTGGTGGCTATGATATCTCAAGAAGTTACAACACAAAGTAGACTAACTTTGTGTTCCAAATACAGCAGGACAAATCAACTAGTGTAAATAATATGAATTGATGAAGCTGTGGCAGCTTACACCAGCAGAGGACTTACCCAGGGAGATGAAGGGTTGCTGCTTTAAAGCTAAATGTCTGCTCAAAAGAGTTGCTTTTATCCTGCCATTTTTTTTCTTACTTATTTCTGTGATATTACTGGTTCAGTATGGAAATTTCTGTCCTCCCCACAGAGCTGTAGTAGCTACATGTTTAGGGACACTCCAGATTAATGAGATCTGCAACATCTTTAATCTTTCCTCACAGCATGCTGTGCTTGGGATGCAGTGTGTGAGAAAGACCAAAAGTGATGGATGCGAGAAACGTAGTCACACAGGAAACTGAAACTGCGCTGTCATTCATTCCCGTAGTACAAAAAACCCTTTCTGTAACCTCAGTTTCCTGATTCTCGTGTGGCTGGGGCCAGATTTGCCACTGGTGCAAACTGGTGCAGCACTACTGACATCAGCTGACAACACACCGGTTTACTCCAGGAGATAATTTGTTCCAAGTCTTTTCAGCAAAAAAACCAAGAGAACAACAGATGCAGATGAATCCAAAAGCAGAGAGGTCTTATGAAATGAAGGGATTGTTTTTAATAGTTGATGAGCATGCAGGCTGGGCTTCTTAATGACGCTTGGACCCAGTTCTACCACTGTTTTTCCAAAGGAAAAGCTACTGCTGAGTGCACAGCAAAAGTATCCACAAAGTTGTTTATCATTTAGGGAGTCTTCCTTAAACTGAACGATGTCTTGAAAATGCATGTTATTTTGTATACTGCTCCATCTGAGGAACTACTGAAGTTTCCTTCTCTAAGGATCCTAACGTTTCTCAGGTTTTTTTCCACTAGCCAGAGAGGAGCTGGCTGGTGTAAACTGCAGCAACAATTTTCTGGGGTCATGCATGCTGTGGTGTCAGAGAAATCTGGGAAGTCAGCTTCCAGAGTTCCTGTTTTATTTTCCTGCCCTGAGGCAAAAATGGTCTTAATAGTATTGAGCGAGACCCAGCTAAGGATATGTCCTACAGCAGGTCTTGCTATGTTAGTTTATAACATTTTCAGGCCCCCAGATATGGGTGTCAATGGTGCTTATGTTCTTCTACAAGTATCAGGGAAGTTAAACTGGCAGAACTGGGGTGAGGTGGGAAGAAAAGGGAAGGAAACCTCTGCACACTCCTTCCTCTGGCCCCAGGGGATTCGTTCTGTTTGCGTTTGGCTTGTCTGAGCTACAGTGCAGTGGGCAGAGAGGAAGCTGGAGTGAAGCTGTAAACTCACCTCAAATCTGACTGCATCCTCGTCCTGATGCCTTTTTTTATTAGGCAGTGGTGTACAAAGCCTCCCTGTACATAGTGAAGTACCCTCCACTTGACTTAGTGGTGTCTTCTCACTAAAGTCGTATCTTTTACCAGCTAGCAGCATTTCAGGCTAGCCAAATGAGAAGGAAAGGCCATGGTTAGGCAGAGACTAATTAGAGGGACTAATCAAGGACGCTGGCAATAGTGTGGACAGCCTGTGGAAAAGAGGGATGAGGAGGCACCTGTGTTCCCCAGCCTCCCACTAACAGAGCCTTGCTGCTTCACGTGGCTACTACAAACTTATGCAAGGGCTGTGAATTCCTGTGGTGTTTCTTTACCTCTGTCTCAGCCAGGCAAAAGCTCTGTGGAGGTAGAATAGCTCATGCTACACATCAACACAGTGCAAAAGGGCACCTTCCTTCTCCTACACATCTCATCAAGCTGACCAAGGCAGATTTTCAGCCTACTTGATAATACCTAAATCACTCTAATGGGGAGGAGATAGCAAAGATAAGCTTGTGATGTGGATGTGATGAAGTTTGTGGATGCCTGGGAACTTCCTTGTGCTATTTGGAAGTGCTACTTCTTAGAGGTTGACCTATATGTAAACTGAAGCTCTGGATCCTGCCAAATTCTTCACTCAGGGTATTGCAGAGACTGCTGAATTCAGGGACAGCAACAGCAGTCCTGCATTTCTTTATGCCATTTTAAAATAGGCCATCAACTCAAAAGCATAATCTTACATTTAATCTAGAAAGGATTTTGAGCTGTGCTGAAAGTTCAGCTCAGTTAGGATAGCTCAGGGCCACACTCGTTTACCCCAAATGTGTTACTTTTTGTTAAGGGCTGGGTGCAGCAGCTGGCTGAGGGGAAAGGGGAGAGAGATGCTGCGTAGGACTGCAGCCACATGCCACATAGTGCAACTGTGCATGGCACACACAGCTACATGTGAGTGGGAGGGGAGAGGGGAAGGAGAAAAGATCAGACCACTGCAGTGCCCTGGGCTTCTCTGGCAAAATTGTAGAGGACTTAAAAGGAGTGATAGACTAGGTGGAAGCAGCATTAAAAATAATTGCATTCTGCTGCTTTGGTTATAATGTGTCCCTTGTTCATAACTCCATCCGTGACTCAAGTGCCCTGCAGAAGTCTGGACAGGTGACAGCTAATAAATTCATTTATTGCGAGGGCTGTTTGTTTCAAATTCAGAACTGAAAGTTCATCTGCAGGTGCAGCAGGGCTGTGCAGGGAAGCAAACACAGATTTACAGCTGTTGTGGCTTACTCCACTCTGCTACAACAAATCATTTTGTTTAGGAAAGAGGCTCTGCTGCTGGCCAACCAAGACGTGGTCAGAAATTTGAAACGCTGCTTTGTTAGTTTAAATGAAAACATGGCTGGACATGTTCAGGTGGGCATTATTTTTTAACATTTAGTGAAATCTGTCATAAATCAAATACTGATTGAAACTGAACAAAATGTGCTTTGCTTTCCACTGTCGTTTGCGATCTTCTTCCTTTGCCATTGTGAGGGTGAATCAAGATGAGAATTTTAAAGTGTTCAGCTCCAAAGGCCAGTTATTACTTCCTCCTGTGATCCTGTCTGATTTTCTGAAAATGAGTCAGTCATTTTCTGCTAGAATTCGGTGCAGGCTGAGCCTTTTCTCTGAGCTCCGCTCTGCAAGACAAAAAAACATATTGCTTCACAGGCAAAGCAAGTCTGCACAATAGAAGACTTCCTTACAACTGGGCTCTGCCAAGTCTGCTCTGAGCCCTGCAAGGAGTCATGTTACTCCTCAGCAAGGTCATACAGGCCTAAAATAATCACTGATGTTTATCTTTCCCAGAGGATATTAAGCACCCCCAAACACCACCACAAGAACATCTATTAAAAAAAAAGAGAAAAGGATTAAAAATAGTTTGCACCTCAGCTATCAGTAGAAAAGCATTATGGCTTTGCCTTTTCCAATTAATATTTTGCAATCTCACATCTGAAGTGCTGAATTACGCCAACAGTGGGGGAGGAACAGCTCTGCTGTTTTTCATTGATGCTATATCTTCCTATTTACTTAGAAGCAGGCTGTGTACTCTTCTCATCATTTTGTTGCCGTACCTTGGCTGTGTGCTGTTTTTACACTGCTTTCGCCACAGGGAGAACTGGAGGATGGCTGCATTAGGGCAGTGCTGAGGCTATGTTACAGCCTAGATACTTGCCTGAAGGTGCACTACCTGAATGCTTCATGGATCTAGATCTTTGCAACACCCTTGGAAAGGAGAAAAGTCATGTCAGCCTCTTTCCACAGACACAGAAGGAGGAGGCTTGGGAGGAGTGTGAACTGGCAGCTGAACTCTGCTCTCTACCCAGTGCCGGTGGCTGTCACACCACAGCTCCATCACCTCGCCACTGCCTTGTGTGCTCCCAAGTGGTCTGGAGCAGCTCCAGATGAGCAGAAATGCTGCAGAATGAGCTGGTGATGAAGAAGGGAAGGGTGAGCAGGCCATGCCTTGAGTCAGGCTTCAGGAAAAGTAGCAGGGACTGCTGGACACAGAGGATCTAAGCCTATATGAGGGTCCCAAATCACAGGGATTTTATCCCAGTCAAGGCTGTCCAGCACTGCTGTTAATGATTTGCAGTGCAGGAAAGAAAATATACAAATGCTTTGCAGGCCATATTCCCCTGCCTTTCATGCCTGCACCTCTGAACACCCATTTACTTCAGTCTTCCCTTCAACACTGTGTATTTGGCACATCCTCTCATGCCTACATATCCAAATTCACAAGCCTCCTCTGGCTGGCTGGAGCGAGAGACATTTCCTCGCCACAGTGGTGTTCGTGGGAAGATGTGTGCTCGGGGGGATGCAAAAAGCTTCAGGCAAGTTCTTTGTGTTTTGACAGACTTTGCTGAAGGATTTTGCTCTGACTTGAGCCAGACGTGGTACTGGCAGATGCTGTGCAAGCTTCCCACGCAGCACGGGCAGTGCCTCTCGGATCTGACCTGCAACCACCGCCCCTCCCTCACCCCCCTTCCCTCTCCCCTCTCAGCCCAGGCCAGCGTTTATCTTGAGCAGAGAGAGCTCTCCCTGCCAGATTGCGTGGTGGTTCTCTGATGTGAACAGATGGGACTAGGGGGGCAGGCTACATCTGTTCCCTGAATTCTTCCACCTTCGCAATTGTTTGCAAATGGGTGAGAGCTCTGGGAGGCTGGGAAACTACGGGTTTGGGCTCAAAATGTTCTTTTCCTGTAACACGCTCAAAAGTGAACCTGTGCTGTGTAATTAAGTTTGACGCTGACGAGGAAAACACCTGCTGGTGCAAGCAGCTTGCCTCTTTACCCACAGAAGCACGGATTCTTTGCAGGGCTAGTGCTAATGCTTTCTTCAGTCCAGTTTGGAAAGGCCCAAGTGAAGAAACATGCCTCGGGATACCATTCCACAGCTTCACAGCACCAGGGTGTGTTTTTTTGAGATTCAGCATGGATTTAATTCCTGTTTCAATTTCTCATTATGTTTATGTAACTGATTTTCAGAAGGCCTCAGCTCTCATTTCTTTGCAAGTACTAGTCACAGACAGATGTAAATAGCAAAAGAAGGCTGAATCCTTTGTGGAAAATGGGCCATAAACTCTTACCTTTCCAATTTTTACATACTTTAAGCATTTTCAGGTTGTTATCATCCATGTTTACTTCTCCTGCTTATTTCTTGACAGATTCTCCATACAGTGCATGAGTTTTCCAAATAAATCATGCCATCTTGCCTCCTGGACACAATCGCCTCTGTCCATCCTGTTCTTGCCAGGGAATGAGCTGGCCCCATCTCTCTCACCCTGTCTTCTGTCCAACAGAGCATCATTTTATGGGCCACCCAAAGCCCTAAGGGCTAGGGCCACACATGCTGAGCCCTAGCAAACCCACTGATGCCAGCTCTGGGCAGGGCAGCCCTGCTGGCTCACTGTCACCTGAGAATGCCCTCCCACATACCTGACATCGGAGGGACTCGACCACTTGAGACCATACTGCGTGTCCATGCTGAGTCCCCTTACGCCCGTCTCCTCCCGGCACAGCAGTGCCAGGATGTGGAAGCCCGTTTCCCGTGTGCTGGGCTCACACACCTGCGGACCCCTGCCCTCTGGTCGGTGATGCTGTGCTGTAGGACTGGTTTCTCAGGAGGACAGCAGTACCTACTTCCTGTACAAAGAAGTGTGAAATGAGAGCTTGGGTATGGCTGAGACTCTGGTTGTGCATGTTTATGGCACTCGTCTGCTCTTCCTCTGTACTCTCATCTGCACTTGGACTCCACCTTGCTGAATGTGTGTGAGCCAAGTAAGTATTTTCCTCAGGCAACAAGCTGCCATTTTTTGCCCAAATTAAAGATCAGCTTCTTACACCTTCTAAGTGCAGGTTTCTTTCCATTTGCAATACTCTGCTGTTTTCATTGTTTCTTCATGTTTCTCCAGTTCTGCTAGCAGTTGGTGATTTCATTCCTGAACTGTTTATTTCTTCTTTCAGATTATTTGTAAGTACTAAAAAAAATTCTACTTTAATACACTGATTCATGCATTGCCTCACAGGGCAGAACTCATTACATTTACATGAGAATTAGCCTTTGGTTATGAACCTTCAGCCAGTTTTCAAACCACATCACAGTGGCCCTATTCTGGCATACTGAATTATTTCTCTTTTAAGATTTTATCCATTGGTAATAGTGTGTGTTTTAAAATAAAAGGAAACACTAATTTTAAATCTATGCTGCCTATTATTTGGGTTTCCTTTTCCCTCTGGATGTTTAGCAAATTATTATGTCTTGATATCGTTTTCATTATTTTACTGTGAAGAGCGGCTAGATATGAAAGATTACAATTACTACAATCACTCCAGGATCAAAAAGCACTACTATGCTTGCTTTTCTTTGGTCTTTCACTTCCTTCCCACTGAGCAGGGCAGTCGGCACTGCGGTAGAGCCCAGTGTTAGGGGATTCAGAACAACTGCCTTTCATTCAAAGGCTTAATGTTCCTGGCTTAACGTTCCCCGTGAGTATTGTGTTAGCTCCCTCTCTCAGGAAAACGGGAGTATCTGTATTTTGATCTTCCGGGTGATACGGATTCCAGTTTCTTCCCCATGAGAATAATTACTTACTCTTCACGTCGGAGTTAACCATTATGTTTGTTCCTAGACTGAAGGGACTGAGGTCCAGAGGAAGGCAGGGTTATATTCTTGAGTGAAATGGGTTCACTGAGTTCCAAGTGCATCTTCAAAACCACTATTCCTAGTGAGTATCAACAACCTTTCACCGAGCTCCGTGCTGTTACATGTGACCAGATTGGACAGGAGTCACTTTTGGAAAGTGTAGTGAGAAATGTCCTCCCAGGTATGACACACATTGTTGATTTCTGTACAGAACTCCTATAAACCTTTACAAAATGCCCGGGACAGCAAGAAGCAGGGGCTATGATCAAGCATGTTTTTGTCTTTTCATTAGGAAACGAACTATGGACCCATAATTCACACAGCTGTGGCCAAATTTTAACTGTCTTTAGTCAAATCTGCCTAAAAACTGGCTGGTGACAGTGGTTTTCATGTTGTTCAAAGAGTCCAACAAGAAACAGACGATGCTATAAATGACATTTTAGACACAGTGTTGGTTTTTTGAGCACAGAAACAGTCTATATCTGAGCTGGATGCAAAACATGCTTTGTTGGTGGTTACAGGCTTGGTTTTCCCTGTGGTTAGGGAGGGACTGTGGGATTTGAATGGTGATCTGGGAAATAGTCATCCCTCCTTGTTTCTTAATAAGGCAGATGTCTGTCTTATCATAAAAATTTGCAGGAGCTGTGGCTTTAATAAAGAAATCTTATTTTACATGTATCTATTGAGTTCTCCAGTGCCCTCCTCCAAAACAAATCTTAGACATCTATAGCAGAGCTGACCTTCCTGGATCCTGTTGTGTCCGTGGAGTGAAATAAGAACACCTTGGGTAGTATTTGATCTATGAACATCCAAAATAGGTCAGAAAAATAATACCTTAAAAATGCTTACTATTTTCCATTGAATAAAACCCAAAACGTTTAGAGTGAATGACTCCTCCTTAGAGCTCTACAAATAGGTGAGATACGGCCTGCCTGTTAGTGTGTGCCACAGGAGGAGAAAGGTGAACATGCCATTTAAGATTGAGGTGAAAGCTTTCAGAGTACTTCTATAATGTAAGTCAAACAGGGCCTGGAGGCAGCCCTTGAGGGCTCACGTGTAAGGCCCACTATCAAAGCCTCTGAGCTGTCCTCTGCCTGTGCTTGCCCTGTGGCTCAGCAAGCCACCACGTGTGCCCAGACAAGCTCTGCGCCAGCCGAAGGGTCAGGAGGCAGTCGTGGGGCATGGCACAGAGCTCTTGGCACTACACAGAGTATGTGGAAGCACAGCCTGGAGCTACTGGTCTGAACCGGTGTTGGCCATAGGGAGAGGAGGCCGCTGTAGGGACTGATTTGCCTGGTGCAAGGATACATATCCACCTTTTTCTTTGGCCACGTGGCATGTCTTGCACTTGGGATTTATCCCAGTGCCTTGGTCTTGGGACTTGAATGCCCTCACGTCCCAGTGACACCTCTATAAGGACACTGAAGATCTCATAAATAGAGGTCTCCAGTGCAGCTCTTGCTGTAGATGACTATTGCTAGTCAGCAGTGATGGTTGGATAGAAAGAATTTGATCCCTACCAAATTTAATGCACAGAGCAGAAATTGAAAAGAGGTACTTTTTGATATGAAAAAGCAGAGTTTGTTTAGAGCCTTTTGAACATCTCAGTGTTTTTTCCTTCCTTGCCAGGCTTTTAATGGTAGGAGAAAAGTATCACACTAGCAGCATTGCCAGCTTTATGATTTTGTCATGAGACAGTGTTTTCTATTTTGCTTAAAACCCCAGCTCCTAGAAACAATGGATTATGTGAGAATCTCTCAGCTCTGCTCTGAAAAGCAAAGAAAATTTCTAGAGCTTTTTTTGTCAGAAAAATGATTGAAACATGACCCCAATTATATTCTAAGAAATCCAAAACCATGTTTGGAATGGATTACACTTTTTATGTGCATGGTTTGAAGTCAATCGTGTGATTTTTCATTTGGAGGGAGACATCTGACTCATGATTTCTGAATGCTTGGGGAGTGGTGCTATTACACTGGGGATACCACTGGTGTTTCCAAATCTGTTGAATGATTTCTGACACAAAATGCTTTAGCTCCTTAAAGCAATGTTTTTATTTGGTAAGATGGATAGGACAGATTCTGCTTTAAAAATATATGAAACACACTTTTGTTTTGTTTTTGCTGAGCAGCAGAAACATTGAGCAGACCCTGTGCAAATCCCTAAAGATGAATTGTAATGCTTTTTGGTATGCACAGAGAGTATCTGAGTTCACCACAACATAGACTTGACCAAAAGGTCCAGTCCTGTATATATTCAGTTCCTTTAGGGATAGTGAGCTCGTGGGACTTTTGTACTTCCTAAAAAGCCCCCTCTGCCCCTTTCAGAGTTAGAGCACCTCATAAAGACTGTGTAAATGCTCCTTTTGGGCAGCATAATTCACTGTAATGGTTAGGCAGCAGTGCTGCCTGGGGAAGCAGCTACGGTGTGAATTGCCACAATAGGATGCACTGGCTCACATGTCCGTAGCTTAGTTCTAACCCAGGCTGTGAGCCAAGCCTTTCCCCTTGGACCCCTGCCTCTAAATGCTGTGGCCAGCCCAGAAGAGGCTCTGTGAGCACACAGTTTGTGGGGCACCTGGGCAGGGCTGAGTATGTTGTGGTGGGTTGGGTGTTAGAAAGCAAAGGCTGGTGCCTTTGAGGGCAGGAGTAACTATTCTTCGTTAGGGAATCATTTTTCAGTTTCTGGGTTTAAACAAAGGCAGATGATAGCGATAGAAGACATGGCTAATGAACCTGCTCCCTCTGGGAGCCCTGTGACACACAGTGTCAGCACCTGGTAGATGATGCCATTCACTGTGATGCCAGTGTTTGCCCAGAACACATGGTAGGTCTGGCATTGCTGCCATGCATGCAGGCACTACTAAAATATCTTCTGGCTTTTATTTATTGTTAGCGTATTTTTACTTGAGCAAACCCCCTTCAGAATTACCTGTAAAATGGGATTAAGGAGCATTTTTCTTGCTGAGGGCTCCACAGGCCTTTCAGATTTTTTTGATGAACCATGCATTTGCAAAAACATATCCTGCATGCTTGCCAGTAATAAGGTGAAAAAGCATACACAGGCTTTAGTTGTTCCAAAGGCGTAATGTTCTTTCCCCAGAGTAATTGAAAGACACTGCCTGAGTCCATGAGCCAAACTATGCCCCTGATTACTTAATTTGATGGGGTTGTGTATAAGGTCCCATAATTAAATGAAACTGCCAAGACTGGTGCTTGGTATAAAATCCGTTGCACTGTTGGGACGATTATATCTAGGGGGAGTTTGAACTATGTTTTTCAGTCTCACTCTCTTCTTCATGTACTTTTCTGGTACTCCTTTTTAGCTTCGTTGTTTTAGATCAAAATTATCAGAAGTTAATAAGAGCCATAAATTAGGAGCAAGATTGCATAATCCAAGATTGTGAGATTTGGGATGTTTAAATTTTGCTGTGTTGCTAACAGCTGAGATGCTGGTTGCTTAGCACACGGCAAAAGCAGATCTGCTGAGATCTGCAGGAAATGAGTGCCTGAAGACAATATGAGATGGATGAGGGTCCCAGCATGGTGTGAGGTACCTTCTCCTCCTCCACAGGAGGATCAGAAGAGAGGTGTGAGAGGGGCCGAGGCAAGAAGCCCCTGCCCTCAGCTGATGTAGTAGGCTCACAGGTGTCACCTTTTAGGGCCAGATTAACACTGAAACAATAGATGTAGGGGAAGCATCCCCTTGAAACACATCTAGTTGTTCTGTGGACTGTGAACAAGTGAGTCCTGGCTGCCTTGAGTGGATTCGCTGATGTCTACTAAGGAATAAATCATCTCGGACCTTTGCCGCAGTGAGATCATGAATACACTTTTGTTTTCTCTGTCTGTTGTCAATAGTCATGCAGTTACCTAAAATGTTTTTAAATTCTTTTATATGTTCTTTTATATCTCAATGTTTGGTTAAAATTGGCCAACAAATATAAGAATTAGTGGTTAAGACTAGGTAAATGCAGGTATTCTTGACTAACTTGATCTCCTTTTATGACAAGGACACCCACTTAGTTGATGAGGGAAAGGCTGTGGATGTTATCTACCTGGACTTTGTAAAGCCTTTGACACCGTTTCCCACAATATTCTCTTGGAAAAACTGGCTGCTCATACTTGGATGGGTGCAGGGTCCACTGGGTGAAAAACTGGATGGATAGCTGGGTCCAGAGAGTGGTGCTGAATGGAGTGATGAACTGAACTCCAGCTGATGGCCGGTCACAAATGGTGTTCCCCAAGGCTTAGCGTTGGGACCAGTTTTGTTTAATATCTTTATCCATAATCTGGGAGAGGGGATCGAGTGCAGCCTTGGTCAGTTTGCAAACAATACCAATTTGGGCAGGAGTGTCAATCTGCTGGAGGGTATAAAGGCTCTGCAGAGGGATGGACAGGCTGGATCAGTGAGCCAAGGCCAATTTATGAGGTTCAGTGATGCCAAGTCCTGGGTCCTGCACTTGGGTCACAACACCCCCAGCTACAGGTTGAGGTAAGGGGCTAGAAAGCTGCCCGGTGGAAAAGGCCCTGCGGGTGCTGGTCAATAGCAGTTGAACATGATCCAGCTGTGCCCTGGTGCCCAAGAAGGCCAATGGCATCCTGGCCTGGATCAGCAGTGGTGTGTCCAGCAGGACCAGGGCAGTGACCGTCCCCCTGTACTCAGCACTGCTGAGGCCACACCTCCAATCCTGTGTTCAGTTCTGGGCCCCTCACTGCAAGAAAGACATTGAGGGGCTGGAGCGTGTCCAGAGAAGGGCAACGGAGCTGGGGAAGGGTCTGGAGCACAAAGCTGATGAGGAGCATCTTACAGAGCTGGAGTTGTTTAGCCACAGAAAAAGAAGCTCAGGGGGGACCCTACTGCTCTCTACAACTGCCTGAAAGGAGGGTGTAGCCAGGTGGGTTTTGGTCTCTTCACCCAAAGGTCAGAGGTGAAGGACAAGAAGAAACGGCCTCAAATTGCACCAGGGGAGGCTTAGACCATACATTAGGAAAAATTTCTTCCCTAAGAGGATTCTCAAGCTTTGAACCAGGCTGCCTGGGGAAGTGGTGGAGTCATCATCCCTGGAGGTATTTAAAAGACATGTAGATGTGGCATTTAATGACATGGTTTAAGTGGTGAACTTGGCAGTGTAGGTTAATGGTAGGCTTGATGATCTTAGAGGTTTTTTCCAACCTAAACAGTTCTAAGATTCTGTGATTCACATATGAGTACACATAGGACCACATGTACTTTTCCTTAGAAAACCAAGCAAAAAAAAGAAGACCACCCTAGTAAGAGAGGAGGCCAAGGAAAACTACAATGCCCTGTGTTATTAAGGAGAGCTTTGTGGTGGGTCTTTCTGGGTTCAGGGTGCATGAGGGCCTCATCCTGACTTCCTCCACACAACGTAATCCCACAGAGGACCAGCAGTGACTCAGCTCCTTTACCACTCACTGTGGGTACTACCTGTGGTGAATCCTCCCCACCCCTGGGCTTTTTTAAATTATATTTTTCTTCCTTAGTAGTTGGTGTAATGGCGTACAGCAGGCACTTTGGTATAGTGTCCATTTTGAAACACGCCCAAGACCTCTTGAACACCACAATCCTTCAGTGGGAATCACTAATACAGTTTTCATTCAGTAACCCAAAGTCACATTTTTACCTGATATATCTTGAACAGTTCTTTAGCAAGCATGCTGCTTCCACATTACTGCTGATGGCTGATATTGGTGGTATAGCTTCTTTCGTTTCAGTACCCAAGAAGGAAATTGTACAAGTGTTTAGGAGTGCAATTAGCCTTTTTGTAGGTATCAATGCAAAGCCTCTTCTTCGACTGCTGAATCTGAGCCAATATTTAGCAAGAGAAGCTATTGGTGCAGCAAAAGTTATGGTCCTCAGTTTGCAAGTGAGTGCCAGCACTAATGAAAAGACCATGACATTTGTCTTCACTGATTTCTGTCTTGAGAAAGACAAAAAATATTGAATATCGATCCTGCAATAGGATCAGGTAGGTAGAGTAGATTGGCATCCCATCTAAAGCAGAATGTCCCCTCTAGTTAACAATGTTTTAAGTATATATTTAAATCAGTTTTAAAGATTTTGCTGCTTAAGAAAGGTTTTTGTTGAATCAGAGACTGGATCCTTTAAGAGTGCTGTCTTTTGTGTGAAGGGCATATTCAAAACTGTAAATGAGAAAACTCTTTCTCTTGCTACTGGTGTTTGTCCTACTCTGACGATTTTTGCCAATTAACTGACAATTAGCAGCCCTAGAGTTTATTGTTTATTATTTTGTCTTATTTTCCCCTTTGTTAAATAAATGATCCAAAGTCAAGCTTTATGGATCACACCTCTTTGTTTGCCATTGTTGACGGATCATTTTCCACTCAGAATGGAAATGATTAAACCATATAAGAAAGGATCATGCTTGCCGCTTATTCTCTGGCATCATATATGGAAAAATATTGCAGCTGGTTGAATTGTCTAGTTGAAATTAGCCTTTAAAGGAAAACAAAACAGAAGGGAATTGTGCAAGTGGGTTCATTAGGGCTTTATCATAACAAGGAGTGAGTGGTGAAGAGGGAGAAAAGATGACGGAGTTCATGTTCTTGCAGATTAATTTATCAGTCTTTATGGGCACATGAAAAGAAAATTATGGCTACCTATAAAGGTCTAATTAGAGCATCTAGTGTAAATTCTCTGCAGCTAATCTGGTACAGTTCATAAAAAGCTAACAATAAAAACATAATGATGTGTTGCATTAAATGGGCAATCTTCAGCAAATGGGGCTAAATTAAAAAAGGTCTATTGGAAAAGTAGGCTCTTTATAGGCCTTAAATTGAGGATAACTCATTAAATACACAGCATGTTTTGCTGTTTAGTCCAATAGTGGCTAATGTACCCTGGATGTGTACTCCTGGGAATGTTTCTGGTCTTGGGAGCAAGTCAGAACTTCTGGTAAAATATTGTAAGTCTCACCTTGAGCACTTGGGGAATACTTGCATTTTTTAATGCTTCTTCACAGTTCTGACCCTCATTATATAGCCCAGTCCTGCTGGTGAGCATTTCTTGGCGTAAGCAATCAAAACTGGGACAACTTCTCTGACCCAGCCTTCATATCCATGCCTGAAATGTGGACATTTGAGAACTCGGCAAAGGGGCGAGTTAATAATCTCGTGTAAAACCTCAGTTCTGACTGAAAGGAGTAAGTCATAATTACTGTAATTTGAGAGTGCTGAGAGTGCACTCTGAAAACTCATGTCTAGAAAGCCACCAAATGTAAAGACAGTGAGAGCAGAAAGGCAAATGAATTTATTCAAAATTTTGTCAAAAGGAGAATTTTCCTCAAGCATTGCTTTGACTACACCATTGTCTTTCTGCCTCATGACTGATTTCCCCTTCTCACCCACCCCAGACACAAGCTACTTGTCTTTGCTTTGTGGGCTCTCCGGTCAGTCCCTATGTGCTCTGGTTCTGCTGCCACTAAGTGATTTTTGTAGTGGCCTCTTGGCCACTAATTGAATTTTTGAGAAAGTCCTTCTGCACATTTGAGGAGGCATTTTTCAAATGAACCAAACATCAAGCAAATTTTCTCTCTTTATCTTCAAGCTCTCTGGAAAACTGTCATGGACAGATCCTTAAACAGTTCAGCAACCACAAAGGAGCCAAGACAGCTTTCCATTTTTCTGGCCATGTTGGTCTCCTTGTCTGGTGATTTCCTTTGCTGTCCTTCATAGACAGTCCACCTTCAACAGAGAGGAACAATTTTTGGGAGGCTGCTGCTTTGCCATCATCTTTCTTATATGATTCCATAACATAAAAAAAATTTAAAAACACATAAAGAAAGGCAAGAGTTATGAGGGTTGGCCATGTTTGCCAGATGAGTAAGAACTCTGAATTCTGGGGTCTTATCAAAATACTCTGCAGAAAGTGGAGCTCCAGTGACCACTTCCCAGAAGTGCCTTTGAGACAAGCAGCTCTGTTCCCATGTCCCTGAGCAACAGAGAAAGAAAATAAAAAACTGCAGAGGTCAAGCAGACCATATAGGTGGTTGTTTCCTCCACAAACCTTTCACTGCATACACAAACACAGCAATCAGATGGCTATGTGGTATAAAAATCTACATGAGCGTACTTAAGGGGGAAAAAAGAGAAAGTAGCAGAGTTTTGTGCATAAATTATCCTTTTCTATGTAAAAGAAACAGACTTACCAATTATGTTTACTTCTTTGGAGGCCATTTTAGCAGAGGTCTCTGCTTCCCTGGTGTGACTGCCAACTTTGAGAATTTTTAGGTTGTGGATGATTGGTCTAATTGGTTGTAAAATAAACTATTTCAAAGAACTGGCACTTCTCACATCTGCCACTCTTGGCCTAGTGTGTTTGTGATGTATTTGCTGGTAGAGAAAAATGTTGCTGGACTTGTGTGCACTGGAAAGCTGCAAATTGTTTTGCCTTTCCTTTGTTTCTGTTTATCTTGGTTTGCAAATATTAAGCAGACGTAGTTCTCAATATGGACAAATGTGCTGCAAAATGCCACTCAGCTGAGGAGATCATAGCTGCTTTTCAATTATTAAAAGCACATGCAGAAGAATAAACTCTCAGCTAATTTCAGAATGAAGGTTTTCAGCAGATGCATAACCCTAGTGAGGAAAGGTTTAGGTAACAGAAACGCTGATGTGTTTTAACTTACGTAGCAAAACCCCCAGAGACAAGGAGGGTTGTACGTTGGCACAATCACCACATACAGGTTATCCCTGCATGTCTGAGAGAGTGCCTGTTAAATGCCACATGGCCCAGTTCTTCCGGTTACACTGGTGACAAGCATGGAGCTTCTTGTGTGTTTGGGTTGGTCTGAAGAGAGAATATGTCTCTGCAGGTCACAGATGAGCAGGAGCTCTGGGCTCTTTGATAAAAAGAGGCTTTCCTCTTCCTCTCTGCATACTCCTGAAAGCTCTGGAAGAGGGGCAGAGATAAGGGAGTAAGGAAGGATGAGGAAAGATGTGGCTGCACCTTCCATCCCTACAATTTCTATTTAACAGCCTTCCTGTGAGAAGGGAATGGGATAAACCTTGATAAACTATCTGACTCAAACCCTGCATATCCAGGAGCCCTTACCAAGGTGTTGTAGCTTAGGACAAAATTTTAGCTATCAGTTGGGATGATGTTCAGAGCAGCTTTAAGGGGTAGAGTGATACACCCTGCTCCGTGCGAAAATCCTGGCCTCAAGCCCAGGAGACTCACAGGTTCCATTGTGTAATGAGAGCCCATGCCACACTTACCCATCCTACTCCCTAATCCTGAACAGCGGAAGATGGTCAGGCTGTTCTCCCCACCGCGAGGAACAGCTGGACCACACGCGTGGATGGAAAACCTGCCCCGTCTGTGTACATGCAGGCGCTCCATGGTTTGCTCATCAGCAGGCACTGGGAGTCTGAGGGCAGGGAATTTGGGTTGTTTTGTTGTTTTGGAATTCAAAGTATGCAAGTGACCTCTTTCAGCTGCGTGTCACAGAGGACGTGTTTGGGTTGGCTTTATGGTGCAGCAATATCTATAAATTTTCTTTCTTTTGTCAGTTTGTGTCGCAACCTCCATGTTGTTTGAATGTGCAGGAGGGACCACTGGTGTCTACCAGAGCCATTTGTAAGCATTTTTTTTTTTCCTCTGTCCTATCAAAAGTAAAGCAGTTTAAGTATGGCCAAATATCCAAAACCCTGACACCATGCAATGGATAAAGTAAATATTTCTGTACTTTATGAAATCAAGGGAGTCTCAGATCCTTTGTAGCTGACTATGTAGTGATATTCCTTTTTTGTGCTTTCTGCTTGTTTGTAAATGTGTCTTCTTCAGGAAATACTTCCAATACAGATCTCAAGGCTTACTGTAGGGGAAAAATCCTTCCTTTTGCTTGTATGACTTTGTGTTCTCTTATACAGTGGAGAGGGAGGATGAGCAGTCCTCTGCAACCTGCCCTCGCAGGACAACATCCCTTCTTTGAGACCAGACCTCCTGCTTTCTCAGGACTGAGTACATTTGCTCCAGACAGACCTGGGCCAGACTTGCCTTCTGCTTGGTCTTCAGCCTTTCCAGAAAGGTTTACAAAACCTCATTGGTTCGGGGTTACAGCACCCTCAGGGGAGCTACACAACCATCATCTCATGGCCTAGAAAAATAGATTATTTAGACATATTGTTCTAGAAACATTTTGAGTCCCAACCAGACATTTAGGGCCAAGTGCTGCTCAGAAGTTTATACAGGCATAACTGCAAGTATGCAGGTCAGTATTTCTCTCAGCAAGTATGAATCTTTTCCTTCTTTATCCATCTTTGAATGCCAATTGTACCAGAGAACTGTGGAGGCTTGAAGATCAATTTTGACATGAAAATAATCAGAATCAATAACAAATAGATAATAAAATGGTCATCTTAAGGCTTTCTGCTACAGGCATTATCGAAGCATCTTCTAGGTGTGTGGAGGATAAGAGCTCCCTAACATGTGGACTGGTGTTTTTGTTCAGCCCAATCAGAATTTATAGCAAACCTCATGCCCATTTCTGGGTTGTGACAAGGTAGGGTTGACTTCCTCCAGCTCCTTGTACGGTCTGCAGAGAGAAAGACTAGGACAGCAGAAGGCCAGTTGTGGTTTGTGCCTTATTTAATGTCCCAATTACTTGTGGGCAGCCTTAAGCTTTCTCCACTCGTATCCTTGGACAGTCAAACACCACCTGGCCAAATCCTTACCACTCTGCAGATAGGTTTCTTAGCTCAGACATGATGCCTGTTAGTACCATAGGAACAGGTTATGCGTTGATTTTGCCAAGAGCCAAGCAAAGTGAGTAGCAAACAACATGAGCCCCTTTTTTGATCTTCGGTATCGAAGTGGTAGGGTGATACATTAGATACTTAGAGTCAGTGGTCTGACTGTAGTCCAAATTATTTATGAAGAAATTAGTAGCCTCCTTTGTAATGGGAATGCCATGTAAAAATACCAGAAGCTGCTTGCCTTTCCCAGAGGAACCACCGGAAGCTCTTGACTGTGCTATTCCACTTCCAGACGTGAACAGGATTTGGTCAGTGCAGTCCCCACCAGACACTGGTGTTCCCAAAACCACCCTGTCCTCACACAGTGCTGCCTCACAGCTGCATCTGTATGGGATGCTTCCTCACTCTCCCTTATCGTTCTGAATCGTCTTCACCAAAGAGCTTTCTTTCACAGGCCAAAGTTATTCCAGTAAAGCTGGGTTTTATTGTCTCACTTGCAGGTTTTGTGGACAATTATTCACAGGGAAAATATTTATCTTGTTTTTCCCAATCTCATTTCTACACCTGCCAAATTGCCTCACCCTTTCCAACTCCTTCTAATGCCCTTGAAGATCCCATTGTATCATTTTGGTCCATTTCGTAAGCTAAAGAATGTATTGGATTGGGCAGGTCTGGATTTACTGCCAACTATGACAGCTAATTCAAATGTCTGCTAGTATCTCTGGGACAATATAATCTTCTAATCTTAACCAAAATGGCATCAGACTTCTGGCCTGGCTCCGTCATAGTTAGTGTCATTACTGGGAAAAATATTTACTCCATAATGACCAACTTAATTTGTTTTTTGCAGAGAATTCATACATTTGTGATGGCAAGTTCTAATAATACCATTTCTCTGTTAAACCAGCAGCCCTGAAAGAAAGTGAGAAAGTAGAAATCTCAAGTTTGTTCAAAAATATTTGACCCCATCATGTCTGAAGGAAAAAAATATTGTGAACATTTAGTCAATGTGTACTATAACTTCAAAAATGTGGTAGTGAATAGAATGTTGGATTCCTTTCATTACTTTCTTTCTTAAATCTCCTGGATTGTTTGGGGTTTTTTTAAGCCAGTCTTATGATTTTGTGGTCCAACACTTGCATTTTAAACTCTGGATATTTACAGTAATTTATGTAATGAATTTTATGGCCTTTTTAAAAACAAGTTTTTATAAAGTATGGATCTTAGGCCAGCTGCCAGATATAGGAGTATATGGTTCTTCTTGATAAAATCTTGTTGTCGCTGAAAAAGATATATGGTTGCAACAAGATATGAACTGATAGGGGTTTAAGTCCAGCCTCTGCAATAACAGAATTTATGTGCAGTTTCCTCCTCTTTAATCAGTGATTAGAGTAGGAATGTGATGCGTTTGAGCCAGTTGGTGCAAACCGTGCTTGTGGGAGTTACTTATTTGACATTACTAGGACTAGTTATGACTTTAACCTAAAGATTTCAGCTGATTCCCCTGGGAATTGAATGAGGCCCTAGGGTCTAATCTGTCCTCTTGGCTGGGGTGCTGCTGTTTCCCCCATATCTGGCTGTAATGCCTAGGGATGCTGAACCTCTTGTTGCCCACTGACTTTGACATGAGTTTCTAGCGCTCTGAGAAGTCAGGCCACACGGATTTGGTACATGAAAGCACCCTAAACTAGGGCATACTTTGATTGTCCTAAGGGCACAAAGCAGTGTGGGTCATTGCCCGTGGTACTCTGAAGTAGCTGCTGGTAGGCTGGGAGGGAAAGGAGCTGAGCCAAAAAGAGTGGAAAAGCTAAGAGATCTCTAGAGGGGAAGGATCCAGTTTCCAAATCCTTGCACTGGGACAGTGATACGAAAAGTCTGGGGCTGCTGCCCAGGGATGCTGGTCTGAAGGAAAGACTGGCATAAATTAAACATGATCCAGTGCCACTGTGTGGCCTGGCTGGTGGAGGAAACCGCAGCTTGTCCCTAAGAGATCCTGGCTCAGGAACTCCTGGTGGTGCCTGGGCACCTCGCGCACAGCTTCTCTCTCACCGTGCGATGCAGGCACGCAGCCACACTCACACAGAGCTGCCGGCTCCAGCGGTACCAGAAGCAAAGAGTCAGAGGCGGCCCTTGCCAGGGAATCCGATGTTTATTCCTGACCAGCTCCCAAGCAGGCCAGGTAGCAAGAGGCTGAGCCTCAGCCCAGCAGGTTCTTATCAAGGGATACAGACAGGGGAGGGACAACAGCTGAGGGCCAATGTGGTGTGACCCAGGGTTAGAGTGACCGTCTGGCTGCTGACCAACCAGGGGGACTTGATCCACACAGGGTCACAGGGCCAGGTGAGAGGAATCCTACCAAGTGACTTTGTGGGGGTGTCAGATCTCTGAGTTCACCCACCATCGAGCTCCTGGGCTCCCTGGTCCCCCAGCCATCCCAACTGGTGGCTCAGGCACCACAACAATCCAGCATTATAATACATGGGGTGAATTCACAGGAGAAGCTCGCAAAACAAAAACTATGAATGGGTAGAAGTGAAGCCTTGCCTTATTTACAGAAAGCAGAGTTGATGAGTATGTTGAAAACACATGAAGGTGAGATAAATATCAGCCAAAAAAAAAAGGGGGAGAAGTGCTGGCCCAGCAGCCTGTCCCTGAGTCTAGTTGTGCCTTGTGGTTTGAGCAGAGCAAGGCAGCCAGGGGGAGAGGAAAAGAAAGTTGCAAGAAGGACCTCTCTGGAAGGATGTACATGAGTGAAAGGAGGTAGCAACCTTTCTTCTCTGTTGACTCCCAAACTGTGTTGGTGGGAAGGCAGGGATAGCCATCATTATTCTGTATTCTTTGTAATAATCTTCTTAGGTTACAGTTTGGTGTATAGCTATACACCAACTGTGCAAACTAGAGACTTCCCAGGCAGTGTTCTGAAAGCCAAATTATGCTTTTACTATCTTTAGTTTTTTCCCTTCTCTTACACTTGCCTCCTATTTCTCTGTATCCTGTTACTGATTCTGCAAGAAAGAAAGACTGAGTGCATTATTCCCAGCTGGGTAAATCTGGTGGCTCCCTGCTCCTATTGTCCCATCCAGGTAAGCAAGAAGTATTTTGATGGCAAGGAGAGCAAGTAGAAGGGAGGGGTAGAACAGGAAACTGCATCTGGAAGGTGGGAAAGTTCAGGAAAGCACAGTCATGTAAAGAGAATATTTTGTCTTTAGCACAGTGTGCGTTTGCTCAGAGTAAAATGGAAAGGAAATCTCTGAGCAACATTATAAACTTATCTTCCAGCCCTGGTTATGCACACACACATAAATGGCTCAAGTTTCACTCCTGTGGATTATTATTGTATCAGCACAACCTTGAACTATATTTATAGTCTTGTAAGCTGCCAAGTTGCAACCTGCTTCTTGTTTTTTCCTGGTGGCAGGCAGCATGGCCTAAAGGGGCGATTGCAGCTGAGAGTGTCAGTGGAAGAGATTGGAGTCCGGCCACTCACTCTCTGTGTGGCCATGAGCAATTCCCTGCTTCTCCGTACCTCAGTTTCCCCACTGATAAAAGCAGGAAGGGTTGTTATCCCCAAGGCAATTGTAAGCACATTATTAGAGCTTCTTGTATCTTTGCTGTTGAACACCTGGTTGAAACCTGGTGGTTACAGGAGCTGACTACGTGTGATAGCAAAGCTTCTTGTGAGACCCCCTTTTCAGCCGCTGGTGACTGTGAGACAGAGCTGCAGAGGACTCTGGTGTAGGTGCTCCATGTGCCTGTGTCTCCGTGAAGGCACCAGGGCCCTGTGTTCACTGGGATTTCTGCAGGGCAGACACATAAGCCTAAAAGGCTCCGCCATTTACAAATGGCAGATAGGATGCCATGTCTGCATACTTAAGGAAAACTAATTTTCTTTCAGAGACAGGCACGAGGGAAAACTAATTACATTACCTTTTCTTTTCTAACACAGGTGGTTATATATCGTTAGGAAACGCAAGCAGGTACCGAAGAGGAGAGCAAAGGTCTCTCCGTGCTTGCCAGACCTGTGGGTACCCACAAACAGGAGTGCAGGTCTGAGGAGGTGGTGGCAAATGCCGGAGCTCACCCTACAGTGGGAAGCTGTGCTGATGAGGCCAGCTGCAGAGTTCACTGAATTTATTTGTCCAATACAGAGTTTTCTCACATCTCATGTGACATGACCCTGTTGCCATCGTGCCTGGCCCTCTGGACAGAGTCTTGTTTTGCCAGGGTTCACTTGAAGTCTAAGGCCTGAAAGGTCACAACATCTCATAGTTATAACTTCCAGCTCCCAGACAGTCCTTTCTTATTGCTAGCTCCTCACTCCCGTTTCTAGGTTTCCTCCCTCCAAATGTGAAGCCTACAGAAACCCACTCTTCCTGTTTCCTGTAACAATTTTTATCGGGCTTGTAATGTGCAGTAGTGTCCACTTTGCAACTTCTGTCTGATGGCAACAGAAAAGTGTTCACAGAATTAGTTGATTATATGTGGTTCTACTGATTTTTTTCTCTTTTTTTCTTTTTCGAAACAAATATCTAGCTCTTTTTTGATTTTCATTGCCCTTAAAGCTTCTGTCACATCCCTAACCTTAGGGGCTACTCAGACATAGAGAGGACTTTCCTTTTTCAGCACATTCCTGTCCTCCACTGTGTAGGTCCACGAGCCAAAAGATGATGTGATCTTGGCAGCCCAGTTTTTGTGTTGAAAGTGTGCTTTGTGCTAAGGCTTTTCCCCCTGGAGTCTTCTTTGTGCACTCCTCAAAATGATGAAATCAAGGATCGTAACTCAGCAGCTAATTAGAATGATGATAACACCTTATCCTTGGCAGCTTGCCAGTTTGCCTGACTGCAGCAGTGGTCTCGCCTTGGAGTTTGGTCTCACTTCAATCTCCAGGCCCTTGAGTGCTGTGGTTACTCCAAAGGTGTAGGTCTCCCACCATGGCCCAACCCCGCCGGGTCCTGTGGCCTCCCTCCCTTTCTGAGATCCCAACATCAAGTTCAGCTCGCCTCTGCTCAGTGGCACATTCAGGGATCACCGACAAGGAGAGAAGTTGTGCATTGCTGTAAGAGGGAGTGCTTTAGGAGACACACAGACTGCACAGCCTTCCCCCATCACCGGAGGTACTGTGGCTCCTCCTGGGTCACATCCTATATCTTACATCTAGATCTCCATCAAGAGCAAGAAAATATCAGAGTTGTCCCTTTCAGGAGCGGAGAAGAGCTGGGAAAGATGAACAGTCACTTTGAGCCTAGGAGTCCAATAAAATACTTCCCTTCTCCATTACTACTTGTTAGAAAAAAAAAAGGGCACTATTTGAGCCAATTCCTGATTGTAGTTTTTTTGGGGTGGGACAAGAGAGAGGAAAGGCTGAGTCACAATTTCTGAGCACTCAGCTCTTCCATAATGCTTCATCACCAAGGATCTTAAAGTGGTTTTGACATATGAATGAGTTAAATTTCACCACTTCCTAGTCAGGCCAGGAAAACCTTTGCTGTGTTCATTCACAGATGAAATGGAGAAAGCCTTTAGGTCAGAGTTTTCCAACCTGGATACTTCGTGTTAGATACCAAAGCTAGAAATAACTTTAAAATATAGTGGGTTTTAAGTTCTTTTACTGTCACAGTAACAAAGAAGTACCTGGATTTATTTTGGATTTAATACGACTGTGGAATTCAGTAGCCTACTTCTGATCTGGTAACACCAGATATCTCCTCTGCCTCCACCAGAATTATTTATGAAAGGCTGAAGAGGAGGCAGATTTGCTATTTTCTGCTGAAGGGAGGGTTTCTCACTCTACAAAGTAGTAGCATCCTCCCTTCTTCCCTGTCTTCTTCCCTCCCTCTGGTTTTCTGTATCCAGAACCATGGTACAAGCATTAGAGATATTGGAGCCTTCAGCACCTTCCACTCCAGAGACACCTCCCATCAGGTTTTCACTCCTTCTACTTCTCAGAGCTCTTGCATTGAAGAAGCCAGCCCTGTCCAATCACCATCTGCACACAAAGGATAAGAAAATTGCCATGAATCTGCACAACAAAACAATGGCTTGGGCACAGTTGAACTGAACTGTCAAGGCTGCTCACCTGGGCTGGAGTTCTCCAGAGAGCTGCCCCCTTTTATCCACCTCCAGCTTCCTTGCCTGGACCTGTCCCAGCTTGTCCTGGCGCAAGCTAAGGTACCCCCATTGAAATCTGTGCTCAGGAGCTTCCGAGGAGTCACTGTGGGCTATACAGGACCAGGCACAAACCTTTGGCAGAGTACAAGACCTCCTGAGAAGTCTGTGTTCTCTTCTTCTAGAGCGTGTCTTGCAGGCAGTGCTGCGCTGAGGGGACTTTTGTGACAGTAGCATATTGCAAGGCACTGTGAGTATCCTCAAGGCTCTGGGCTAAAGTTTATTTTGCCTCTGTATCCCGACTGTCTGAGCAGAAAGGCTGGCTTAGCTTGTAAATGTGACTTCACAGAAACATGGCAAAAGACAGAGATACCTTAAGCCAGTAAATGCTTCCAGATGGGGGCATTTCTGGTGAACTTTTTACTTCTGCCTCTAAATGAGGCACTGTTAGCTTTTTACAAAGATCGAAAAGATTTGAGCCTCAGGTAGGGTTAAGTGTGGTGGGACTGTCTTTCTTTCTTTCTTTCTTCTTTTTCTTTCTTTTCTTTCTTTTTCTTTCTCTCTTTCTCGCTTTCTCTCTTTCCCTCTTTCTCTCTTTCTCTTCCTTTCCTTTTTTGCTTTCTGAGTATTTTAAATTTTTCTCCTTTCTCTCTTTTTTTTTTTGGTGCAAAACAAAGCAGCTAAGAAGAAGGAAACACTGCTGTTTTTAAAAATGCAGCTTTATATATTCCTAGAAGCCTGTAAATAGAGAAAAAACAGGCAAAAGAGGGAGAGCAAGCAAGTTTTGACAGTAATAGCAGTGAGCCAGTGGAACATCTTGAAAGGAACTAGCCTTGTCTTAGGAAATTAAAAAGACATGTGTGTAGCTGTTAAAAAGCATGAGAAAAGTGTCTGTGATTCTCAAGCAAGGCAGTCCTGCAGGAGGAAGTTTACAAGAGCTAGGAGTAGTAGTATCCGTGACTTTAATCTGGTCTTGGAAATTATTAGTTCTGAGCATGCTGGAAGGAATTAAGACCAAACAAGGGGTTTCAGTTTAGAATCTGAGTCTTTGATGCTTCAGGAAAGTAATTTGATTGCATCAAATGGGTCCCAGGGATAGGAACCTTAGTCCATAAATATCACAGATCGACATCATTAAAAAAACCTCAATCTGCACTTTTTTTTTCTTCTTCTTCTTTTTGCAGTGCTAATATTCTTTGGACATAAGAGGCCCACAGCTGAATCAGCAGGGAGATTGATTTCTCTCTCTCCCTTTAAAAGAGGGAAAGAAGGTCCCTTTGGGTCAGGGTTAAGGGCTTGGAAGGGGCCTAATGGGAAAGTTCATCTCACAGCTGCCAGCAGTATATAGTACCAGGCCCATGGATAACAACAGGATGTGGGTTTTGAGCACTGTCAGCTCCTTCATGATATATTTCTTTTTAATTTTCTCCTTTTAAAATAATACACCAGCAAAGAACATTCTTTATTATCATAACAAAATCTCTGCTCCAGTGACTCTGAGACGTTCCTAATTGTTTTCAATCTGTCAGGAGCGCTTTCTGTTTGCATTTCTGCAACCACTCAAGAGATTGCTGTAAAGAAAACAAACAAAAAAAATGGCCTGGGCTGACTGAGGGGTTGGGTAATGGGTTACAGCACTTTCACCTTGCTCAGCACCGCTGAGCAGGAACCAAAAGCTGAATTGGTCAGTAATAACTCGAGTACCAGCTTTGCAACAGCCAATTTCGAGCTGTTGTTTGCACTTCAAGTCACCAAACAGGCACGGTGACAGGCAGTGAATTAAAAATAAACTCTGGTTATGGTGGAAGGCATAGGGAAAACACCCCATTCACCCAAGTGGAGATGGAAAGTGAAGGGGAAGAGTGCATGTAGCTCTTCGCACTGTCATCCTGTGAATGACGAATAGCAGTGCATTTCCCATGGTGGAAAACACATCTGATCTAACTTTTCATGCTGCATTGTAAAAAGTGATCTCATTAGCGTGAGAAGAGAGTGATTTCTGGGAACAGCCATATTCTGAATGGTTGCTGCTGATCCTACAAGAGCCAGTGGTGCGGGGCAGCCTTATACCCCCATACGTGCATCCTCACCAGCACGCTGTGCTGGTCTTGCTGTGTGATGGAGGGAGGGGGTGGGAGCACAGGGGCTGCAGGGAAGGCCGTGCACAGGCAGCCCAGGGTCCCCCGCAGATGTCTGCTGGCAGAGCTGGGACACATGGGCCGTGGGAGGAGCACCGAGGAATTTTCCCAGCGTCGTTCCCTGCGTGTGTGGGTGTTGCCTCCCACCACGGAGCCAGCGTCCTGTTTGAGTCTTGGTATTACAGCACGAGTGGTGGGCCCCCAGCCCAGAGGGAGCTTCTGCTGTTCCACAGGCTGCAGGAGAGGGCTGCTACCTTGAAGGGCTGCAGAACTAAGATGGAAGAAAGCTGCCCCATTGAGCAAGCGAGCTGAGAACTGAAGGCAGCATTCATGTTGCCTTCTAGAAACACTTGTGAGTTGTCAGGCCTGTCCCTCTTTATTGGTATAGGGACCGGTGGTCTATCTGCACACAGTTTGGATCTCTTCTTGGGCTTGGTGATAGGATGTAATGGTCATGATGACGGTGGCCAGAGAAAACCTGAATTCAGACCTGGTAGAGTTTGAAGGCAACCAAAGAAAATGGGAGCTGTGGATCAATCCCACTGACGTTTATTCACTGAGCTCCTCAATCACAGCTCGGTGTTGTAACCACTCGTTCCACGAGAACTGTCCTCCCGTGGCTGTTCCTGGCCATCAGGGTTCCATATGTCCCTCAGTGTAGAGGTAGCTGAAGAAGAGTCAGGGCTGGTTTTGCATGCGTAAACACAAAAGCAGAACCACAGGAACTGTCAGTCGGTATGTTTGGAAGGAACTCACCACCCTGGCATCTGGTGTGCACTGAGCTGCTGTCAACTACCTGCACTGAGAAGTTCACACCAAAACCTAAGAGCTCTGACCACCTCTGGAGAAAGGTCTGGGTGAAGAGTGGTCAGTGCAGAGCCATGGGCCTGAGTCAGGCTTTTGTTATGAGGGATGGGAAGCAGGGCCTATGTCAGAAAGGACTTATCGTGCTGGTTTGGAAGTCATTACTCTTCTTGCTCTGCCACAGACTTCCCACATGTGCTTTAAGCACATCCTTCAGCTCTCTTTGGCTGTCTGTGTAAAATGGAAGGTGTTGCCTTACTCTGTCTCACCAGAGAGCTGTAAAACATGGTCTATCCCAATTTTCAGGGGCTCTCACAGTCACTTATCCAAGTAACTTAAAAAACTTCAGCTTAAAGCAAACCATCTTTGGAACCCCTACTTGGTCTCAGTACTTGGGAGGAGTCCACAGTAAGAAAAAGACACGAGGTTCCTGTTCCCACTGCTGCACAGACGTGGCTGAGAAGTCTTTTAGCGGGATATGGTTTCCCACCTGTTTTGCACCAGCATAAAGAGTTCTGCTAAATGCAAGGCAGCAGTTGGGTTCATGCTTTTCCACAGGAAATGCTGGACACAGAGATAAGCTCGTCCAAGTTAACACTGGGATAACAGCAAATCTTTAGCAAGTAGGAATGTGAAGCATGGCAGCCACAGTAGCCATGGGGTATGTGAGGGCTCTGTCACATTTTTTATGGAGAAGCAAGATTGCTTTTCCTCTCACCTTCCTGGAAAAGAGGACACAGATCCGTGGTTAGCTTTACTTGTCAGGAGTGTTGTTGCTACTACTTCTTGTCCTCCTTGTGCCCTTTGGCTGCCTTTGCTCTCTGCAGCAGCATGCAGAGATACATGGAGTGGCTGTGGGCAGAGGAGGAGAAAACAAGCTCTAGAACAAAACACAAAGTATGGTCTCATGCAAACCTCATTAATAATGGAGAGCAAGTGAAGAGAATGGTAAAAAGAAAGATATTTCTTGCTGGAAAGAGAGGGAACATACTGCACCACTGCATAAGAGGGAATGTGAAAGGTGAAGCCTTTCAGAGTTTACATCACTCTCCATAAAACAAAATTCAGGCTATTTCACAGTTACTGCAAGATTTAGCCAGGCGGTGGGATGACAAACATACTTAAAAATAAACACAGAGATCATTTTATGTTGAGATTTTTACTATCTCAGATTCTTTCTTTTTTTTTTTTTTTCTATTTCAGTTCAACATCTCAAATATTCTTTATTACCCCTGGCTCTCCAGAGAATTCAAATTCATGCTGAAATGATAAGCCCTTTTCTCAGGTAAAGCAAATAAGTCCTGTATAGCACTGCTCAGCAAATGCATGTCTCTTGGAGACATACTGCCAGCAGGGACTGTGGCTCAGCAAGACATTCATTATTCAGGGCCACCGGGCTACTTTCTGGCCCGGTGGTCCAGATAGATGTTTTCAAGATGCAGTACCTGTGACTCTGCCCAAAAGTCTCTGCCATAGTACGACATAAAGTCCTCCTAAGACTGTGGTCCATGAGTTCTTTCTCTTTTATGCTGGTCATTAATCTCAGAAATGCATACGAAATTGATTTCCTTTTCATGACATTGTTTTCAAATGACTCTTCTGTTTTCTTCTGCTTGGTTTTTGGCAATCTCAGTGGCATGGGAGCTACACGAAATAAAATTCAGAGTGTCTCCAAATGTTTCACTGACAAAGTTGTCAGTGCTTGCTCTCCCCTGTGTTTTATTGGTTGTGGGTGTAGCAAGGAAGCTGCAAAGAAAGGGGGCATAAGGCTGGTAAAATTCAAATGCAAGAATATAGCAATCAGAAGAAATTAGACCTTTTGAGCTTACAGAAGTAGAACCAAGAGCAGAACTTGGATGCTAAACCTGGTAGTCATTTGGGATGTTGGGGTTTTTTAGCTGCAAAGGCCAGAAAGAGAACACAGAAGAGTCAGTTGCTTTAATATGCACTGCACTTCTGAACAGCAAAGTTCCCAAATCGTAAAACTCCCAGCAGCTCTCCCCTTGCCTGCAAACAGTGAGCTGACATGCAGGGAGGGGGAAAAATGCAGTCACATTCCTTTCGCACTCCCACTCGCCTCTGAGGTTCTTCCACTTCCTTCCTATGGCTTTTTTTAGAACTGTAGTGTTTTTCTCACGTCCGGCAACAAAGGATGTTTTGTGCTGCTCCTGAGGTTGTTGGTTTCTTTTTTCCTTTTTTTTTTTTTTACTTCAGATACATGTTTGAAAATATCACTCTTGTTTGTGTGGAAGCAAAATCTTTTTCTCTCTGATACTTTACAGATTTGGTCAGTTGCTGAGGATTTGTTTAGTAGGTTAAATTCTCCCACCAGGGTCAACATTTGTATTTTCCTGCAACCTTATTTACTTATGAAAACCACCATGCTGCAACCCTAAAGGTAGAACGATACTGGGGAGTCAGTGATATTGCAGTGATTTCTCTGCCCTTTTAATGAATAAGAAATGGAATCACTCCAGAATTACCACGGTGCAGATGAGAGAAGAGCATGGTGCATAAATTGGTTCAGAAAATGCATAGCTTACAAAATCCACAAAAGTCTTGTGTTGTTCCCAGTAAAAAATCCAATGAGGAGACAAGGAGGAGCAGATCAATAATGGAATCACAGTCTCTAGCCTGTAGAGTCAGCTCTCCCAATTTACAGTAGTGTAACATCATGAAATAAGAATGGAGATATGCATCCAGGATTAAATCTTTGGGGTTTGTTATATTCTTGTCCCCAGTCACTATAGCTGGGTCTTTGTCACAGTGATAAATTGACTGTGGTCACACACGTTGACATTATTCACTTTGAGAAGTAAAACTCCAAACATCAGTCATCGCTGTGTCAGGGACCCTGGATATTGGATGTTCAGGCATTCAGTGTTTCCAATTTATTATAATTTGTAGGCAACTAGACAAGGTGGGGGGAAAGCCCATAGACAGCCTGGAATTATATCATAAATCTCCAAAAGCCCTAACATAATCTTTAAGACTACCTTCAGTTCCTCAGGCAGGGTGCATGAGTGATGCAGTGAACCTGACTTTGACCTTTGGCTCAGCAGTGCTGCACAGGTATTATTACACTGTTGGCTTTGGCTTCTGTGGGACTTGGTGCATAAATGTCTCGGGAAGGAAGTACTCAGAGAAGAAACGTAAGGACTGCTATCTCAGTGCCTGCTTCATCTCAATAGCCAGGGTGAAGCAAAGAGAAAATGAGAGGCCATGAGTCTGTGCTGCCTGGTGTGGGAATCACTCCTGGGTTGTGCAGATGGGGCTAGAGTGAGGTACCACACGCTGTCACTGCAGATGTCCTTTGTACTGCACATAACCTAAGACATACCCATACCCCTGTTACTTGCTGGATGTTTTCTCCAGATTCCTGGGAAATACCAATACCAGCTCTCCAAAACAGTCAGCAAATGCAGGAACCTGCTGGAGCTCTTACAAAGTGAGCCCTGATTAAGAAAACTATTTGTCTGCTGCTTTTGTGGCATGTCTGGCTTCCTACGCCTGCTGCCAAGTTTTCCAGAGTGGAAGGAGGAACTTTCCCCCATTATATTGCCGAAGCCTTGCAATAGCCTTGGAGCCTGCTTTGGTCGGTGTGAGCCATTGGGTGTGTGCTGGGGAATCATAATGCCACACACACAAAGTGGGGGGAACCTGTGCAGGACCATGGATGTCCCTGTGACTTCCTGATAGCTCAGCTATGGCTCTATTCCCTGTCTTCTCCCCTAACACTAGGCTGAATGGAGGGAGAAATATCAGATCTGAGTGAGTTGAGTTGCCCCTTGAATACTAGCCTTACTCTGAAAGTCTAGCTCCAGGAATTTGTGCCATCAATCCCCACTTTTCTGCTAGATT
This sequence comes from Gymnorhina tibicen, assembly GCA_013399875.1. Classification (NCBI taxonomy): domain Eukaryota; kingdom Metazoa; phylum Chordata; class Aves; order Passeriformes; family Artamidae; genus Gymnorhina; species Gymnorhina tibicen. The sequence goes on from VXAZ01003270.1 coordinate 1,084,620, forward strand.
ATTTCTCCCCAGCCTTCCAGAAAGCAACACATTCCCGAGCCACAGGCATCCCAGCAGCCCAGGGCTGAGACAGACACGAGGATGCTGCTTCACACTAAGATGCCAGGCAGTGAACTGGGATGCCTGAGGCAGGTTTGCTTGTTTTATCCACTGCTTTGGATAAGGGCTGTGATTCCGACAAACACCCAGGGTGGTAATATCTCAAACAAACACATCTGTTTACCAAAAGTGAGTCTGTTTTCCATTGGGTTTGGCTAACATGAGCTAGCAAACCTGATTTAACCTCAGCCTTTTCCTTGGGGTAAGCACAGCAACTTGCAGCTGCTTCCAGAGAGGCGTTTTCTCTAAATGGCTGGGCGAGGACATCTCTGGTGAAAGGTGGTGCCTTATGGCTGCCCATGGCAAGACCTGGCTGGCAGTACAAAACCTTGCCAGGAGAAGCTAGTTTTGTCGCTGCAGTGGAACATGCCATAACAGCCCTATGAAAAGTCCTGGCTGCCTTTTCTGTGACCCAAACAGATCCCCAAGCCATCAGCTGATGGTTTCTAACCCAGCAAACACCATGGCTTATGGCAGCCCCACACCTCAGCAGGAGCAGGTGGTACTCTGGCTGCAGCCAGTGTGCTGCAGTGCAGCAGTGCAGCAAGGTCAGTGCTCCTCCAGACAGAGAAGCAGGATTGTCAATGTAGCCTGGGTAAACAGCCTGCTAGTCTATGGTAAACTCTCTTTGCAAGTCAAGATAAATAAAAAAAAATTAGTAAAGTTCACTTTTTTTTAATTTATACAGCAGGAATGCTCTTGACTACTTGCCCAAGTAACACTTTCAATAAACAACAACAGGGAGAGAGGTGCTGTGAAGGCTTTATCTTGCTCCGACACTGTCCTAGTCATCCCTGTTGCAGCCTCCAGTCAATCCAGGTCACACTGGCAGCCTGGTCTTGTTGTTCCTGTCACTTTAAAGTTGCTGGCTTAAGTTTGTTTGGATCCCATTAGAAAAAATATAAAGCTACAGTTTAAATCTCTGTCCCTAGAGTCAACCGTGATCCTGCTTCAGCAAAGACAAGCAGTGTTGCTGTGGCACCAGCTGACACCTGCGCTGCTTCTCCACCACTGGGACATCTCCCAGATCAGGATGGTGATGCTTGCATGGCCCTCAAGTGTAGTCTGGCACAAATAGATGAAATACGCCTACTTTGCCTTTTCCAGAAAATGTGATTTATGGTCAGGAAGGATCCACCTTTCGAGGTGAGCTAGCGCTGCAGGACAGAGCTCCAGCAAGCTCAGCCAAGGCAGCACCCGGGGCTGTGGTGCTCCATCCCGGCCCTAACGCTGCAGGGAAAGGGAGGGTGAAACTGTGTGAGACTTGGCAAATCTTCATGAAGCCACAGAGGAACTGTACTCGGGAGAGAAATGCAGCCCCTAGATCTACTCTACAAATCCCAACCAACCTCTGGATAAACTTCAGCTGAAAACTGGCTCTTTCATGCCTGCGATAACTGCACTTGACAGCCAAACAGAGACCCTTTCATATTTAAAAATAGAAAAGGCAATTAATTATTGGAGTCAGTATAAGCCAGGAGCTGGCACAGTAGTGGAGGAGTGTCTGCAGTGATCTGGCTGTAGTGGAGGCCATAGTGGCTTTAGAGCTCGTGCGCCCATCAGCCCACGGGGACACGCCAGCATTCGGGATGCAAAGCTGCTCAAACACAGGCACAAAACAGTCATGCCCTACAGCAGCAGGGTTGGTAGGCAGCAAAAAGGGAAGGCAGCCTCTGAAGCCCCTGAAGAGCTTAATGGAGCCAGTGCTGCTTTGTCAAACCCAGCCTGGATCAGATTTGGGCAACTCGAGCTGAAATGCTTGCCTGTCTGGTTTACTGTTCTCCAGTGGCTGTGTGCAGCAAGTGCCAGTGTGTCAGAGGCAAGCCTTGGAGGTTAGTGGGCAAGCCCTGAGAGCCAGAGCCACTGACTTCTCTTTCTCCTAGCTGGATAGTCTGGTTCAGTGAGGAATGAAGCATTGTGCACCAAAGCCAGGCTCAATTTTTTCTGTCTCAGTGTTTACCTGGGACAGACCATGATGTGAGGTGGTGATGGGACTTAAGGACTCCTGGCTTTGTTGCCAGGGACTTGATAGCATTTGACCTTCTGTTGGCTCTGAGTTCTTTGGACACTGGTGAATTGCCCAGAAGGGAGCTTTCCTTATCCTCCAGGAAAATCCTATTGGTTTTTGTTTTTTTTTTACTATAAAGCCTAGTTCTTGACACTTGCTAGCTACAAGCTGTCCTCATGGATTAGCAACCCAATGAGGTAATGAAAGTCAGCTGCCTTAGACACTTCATTTTCTGCTGCAAGGTACTTGCACATGACTGAGGTCACTGGTGTTTGGTGAGCCCAAACCATGTGGAGAATTGCAAGGAGAAGCAGGTCTCGAGCTGAAGGAGACTGTGGCTAGGAAACCGAGGTGGTGGTGCTGCGATGCGAGTCGGGGAGAGACCTTTGAAGTGCAGTCTTTGGGCAGCTGCCTGGGCCAAAAGCAAACACTGCACAGGACTTCCATTTTGCTAACAATAATGAAAGCAGTTCCTGGAATGATTTGCTTGTCCTGACAGCAGCACAGTTTGGTTGAAATATGTACAAATTAAAAAAAAAAAAAAAAAAGAATAGAAGAGGAATTCGTAAGAGAGGCCCTTCCTTGGACTCGTTGTTCTCACAGCCTCCTTTCCCTGTTCAAATTGGTAATTCCCAGCAAAGCCACGATTCAAGTGCACGGTGACTGCTCTTTTAACATGATCAAAGGAATAATTATATGCAGTGGAATTCTCCAAACACAAAAATCGCGTGTGATCCTCCCGGCATGAGGAACCGGCTGCATGTCTGCAGAAAGCTCCCATTTGCTCCACAGACAGGCAGCCCCAGGTTGCAGCCAGGGACCGTCCCTGCCTGCCACCACGGAGCTCCTCCTCAGCTGCCTTCCACTGCGTAAGCTCACTCCCAGCTTTTGGGCTGCCCGACTGGCAGGGGGATGTGGAGGTCCTTTGTTTCTCTGTGTATTCAGGGGATAAAGGGGATATTTTCCTAAAAATCGACTACTGCTTACTTAGTTTATCCTCGAATGGAAACTTTATTTATAGAAGCAACAGCACCCTGGGCCCTAGCAACAGCAAAGTGAGCTCTACAGGTCCTGATGGGAAATACTGCAAGGTGCTGTGCTTCAGCAACAGATTTTGCTCATGGTTTCCCATTTTGCACCTGTACCATCTCTTCTAGGAGCTGCAAATCAGAAATCAGCCTTTTCTTCATCCACTGAAGATGGAGAATGGATTTTTTCCTCCCCCTCAGCAGTCAGCATAGTGTGGTGTGTCCAGGGAAGGGAGGGCTCGTGGGAACACATGGAAGTGGGACCTCTCCTGGGGTGGAAAAGGTTTCTCTGCTGGCCTGAAGTGGGTCAGCACCAGGCCACCAGGGCATTTGAGCAATATGGGCTGAGCTGAAAGTCATTGAGCGCCTTGACTCCAACACTCTTCTGCCACATCCCCGGCTGTTGATCAAGCCCAAAGCTTCCACCTTTCAGGATTATTGCTGGGGAATGCAGCCACTGCATTGCAGTCTGCCTGCATCCGTTCTACCCAGCCCACACAAGCTCTGTAGGAAATCCCTGGAGCTGCTCACACTCGCCCCATTGATAAAGCTCACCTGAAATCCCTGCTGGAGTGCATGCCTGGGGGGCAACAGAGCAGATGCTGGTCCAGTCTGCATTTCAACGTGCATGTGTGTCCTGTCTCATGCAAACTGTTCCTGGCATGGTCTTGTCTCTTTTTATTGAGACACTTCGAATGAGCATCTGAAGCCAATAGAGTGGTCTTAAACAAATCACCCTCTACACGTTGCTAATTGGAGTCTCACTTTGTCGATGTACATAGATGGCCTCATCTATTCATTTTATCTCCTTCTCATTCAATTTTTCCTTAAACTAGCCACCAGATCAGATGGGTACTCTTAAGATGCTGTTGAATGCTTGGTGGTCTACACTGTATCACCTTCATCAGTTTTTCATATCTCTTTCCACATAAGACTGTAGATTATCTGGGTTGTTTTTGTTAATAGGAGACAGATGGGAATTGGGTGTCAAGTTGTGATTCTGAAGCGTAGGAGCTTCATAGCCTTTTTAAAAATGCATGGTATTAAAGATAATTTAAAACAAAATTAGTTTCTGGCATTTAACAATTAGTGAGGCAAAATAGATGCTTAATAGAGAGGCCAGAAGAGGGTAATTCTTTAGTCTGAATAGTCACCTCTGAACTCTAGGCTGACATAGTCACATCTGGTACAAAAAGCCAGACTCTTACATGCTATAAATCTCCCATGTTTGCCCTGGCACTGCACAGCTCTCATTCCAGTGGATTGCATTGCCTTTCTCAATCAGATGATACACAGCACAGGAACAATATGGAAGGAGAAATACTGGCATCACTGGTATATTGTGCATTAGACAAATCAGATTTTGGAGGGCTTATTTTGCCTGGGTCTGTTAGTCGAACCTCCAAAATTAAAAGCAAGAGGTGTTTTTTGGAGCACACACAATTGTAAAATGAGGACTTCTACACCTGGCTGAAGAATAACTATACTGGGTCTGAAATGGGTGTGTCAGCTCCAGGATCCTGTCCTGGTTCTAGCCAGGAGTGGATGCTGAAGGAAAAACATATGAAAACAGGCAAGCATGGCACAGTCCTTTTCCCGATGCAGTTGTAGGGCTGGGAGTTCCTCAGCTGCAGACAGTATCTTTCTGGTTAGTAATTCCAATGGACTTTCTTTCCCTCCACAAGTTTGTTTTAACTTCTGGCCTCAGCAACTGCTGATGGCAATGAGTTCCACAGTTTAACTTGTACGGGATGGAAACCTGCTTACTTTGGTTTGCTCGAAACCTGATGCCTGCTAATTGTATTTAATGTCCTCTTTTGAAAAAAGAAAAGAGGAGGAGGGATAGGAGGCTCCAAACTCACCAGGTGACAGGTGCCAGGTACGAGGCATCCGCAACTGGGCCTTGCTCCACCTCATGCAGTCACTGCGTGGCTCAGCCTCCTGCCCTGACACTGTCTGCTGAACTGGGACCTTCTCACCAGCACCTTCCAGCAGGCAAAGCCCCTGTGCAAGCCTGCTTGTTGCAGTTCAGCAGGTGAATGGACAGTGATCTGAGCTCCCTTCTTGCTCCATTATGTCTTTTATCATTTCTAGCTTAAAGTCAAGTTGATATTGTCTGGGATTTCTTCATATGCAAGCTTTGCATTCAGTCAGCTATCCCGCACCCCTTGGATGCCAAATAATGCAGAGGGCAGGAAAATGGGATGCTCAAGAAGTGCCCCAGCTTGGGTCAGCTGGAACAAAAAGATGTTGCAGATCTGAAGTAGCCAATTTTCAGATTCCACCCAAGTACCGTCACAGAAATCTTAGTGTGGCCATGTGGGGATGTGCAGCAGAAGCTCTGACAGCAACTGTCTTCTTATTTACTTACAGAAAATAATTTGTGCTCTAAAGTTCTCTGTCAGCTCCATTTTTTCCTTTCTTAATTTATACCCCTGGAGGAGCTCTTTTCTCATTAACAAGTAGAAACTGCCCTCCTGATTTAAACCCCAGGCCAAGGTTAAATATCACAAGTTATGCAGTACCTTGATATCTCCCTATTTAAACTGCTCTCCTCCTTTGGGAAGGATGCACTTCAGCTCCAGGTTTCATACTGTGTCTGAAGGATGCTTGCAAACCATAAGAGAGGATTTTTTTTTCTTTTTATTGGTACAAAAATATCATCAGCTTAATCTGGCAAAGTACTCCCAGTGGACACATCTGGCAAAGCTGTACTGGTAGTGGAAAACCTCTTTCTGCAAGCAAAACAAGTTCTACCAGGACAAGTGTGGGTTTGTCACTGTAACTGGGATGAGGGGAGAAATGGCTCAGGGCAGGATTGAAGATCTTATCTCCCACGATCTGGAAAAGAGGGTGGATAGTGAGGTGGCAATGTTTGCTATTGATAGTAAGTTATTAAGGGTAATAAAAATGAAAGCTGACTGCAAAGACTTGCAGAAGGCACCCACTGTAGTGAGGCAATAAAAAAGCAGATAATTTAGATAACATGGGGTGTTGTGCATGGGAAAAACTCCTAACTGTAGATGCCAGTTGTGATAGACTGTGAGTTAGCTGTGTCTGTTCAGGAATGAGATCCCAGAGTTGTAATAGCTCTGTGAAAACAGCCTCCTTGACAGCCACTGTTCCTTGACAGCAGTGCAAAACAAATCAAGCATCAGGAGTTATTAGGGAAAAAGAGAAAAAACAGAGCCATACAAATTTGCTAGTTCTGCCTTTCCATCTCAGAAAGGGCGTATTAGAAATAAAAAGGCACCAAAGATGTGAGGATAACCCGAAGTATAGGACAATTTCTACATGTTTGGGACTCCCTTGTCAGAAAAGGGAGTGAAAGAACGGTATAGAGGTGCTGACAACTACAAATGCCCTCCAGCGAGTCTGCTGGAAATAATTTGGGCTGTTTCTTTTCATACAAGACCTATGGGACATCCAGTATGATGATGGTTGTGCTGGGCTTTAGACGAACAGAAGGAACAGTTGCAGTTAAACTGTAGAACTCCCTCCCACATGACCCTGTGTTGCTAAAAACTTGCAAGGTAAAAAGCGATTAAACGTATCTGAGGAAGAAAAAAAAAATGACAGCCACGAAGTGTAAACACCCCAGCTCTGTCTCAGGAGATGCCTAAACTAGAAACATCTGGCAATGGATGGAAAATACAAAGGATTTATTCCTGTGTGTTTACCTCATTCCCATCCTCTTCCCCACGTACCTTCTGTCAGTCCGAGGTGGAGATAGGACATTGAGACAGACTGACCTTTGGGCTGACTCATGACTAAAATTCTTAAGTTTGTCCTAACATTAATTTATACAACTTTTATTCAGATATAACGCCGGGATCACGAGAGGAGTAGTAAAGAATCGGAGTGAAAGTGAGATTGTCCTGCAAGAAAAGTAACCTATGCTTCAAAAATGATTACATTAAAATAATTTTTTTTGAAGAAGAATCCAGCGGGAAATTGGAAATTTAAAAAGTAGTCATTTGAGCACTGGAAAAGCATCATGCAAGTCTCCCTAATAATTTTCTGCTCCTGTCTGTCGTCAGCCTGTTTCACATACAATCTTAGCTTTCAGTCACTTGCAAGCCATGTCTCACATTTTGAAAGTTCACATTATGCAAAAATCAAGAAAAATACGTTAGCTGGATTGGCTTGGTTTTTCCAGCTCCCGAGAATGCAGAAGAACACTTCAACTTCACATGCCACAGACAGCCCTTCTCTCACCACTGCAGTCACTCAGGGTATCCTTCCTTGGATAGCTTTAGGAAGAGGCACAGGGCTGGTTGGCACACAGGGTGAGTGATCTGGCAGGCTGACCCTTGTAGATACTGGTTCTTTCTGATACAGCTGCTTCTTCTCCAACCCTAAACTTTCCAGCCTGATGCCTGCACTGACAGATCACTAACGCTTCTGCTGTTAAGGTTTGTTAGACAACTCTTAAGCTTCACCACAGATTTAGCTTCGTTTTGGTGCTGGGCAATGAATCATCAAGTTTAGAAGTGAACACCCAGAGTGCTTTCCGAAAAGCTGCAGGAAGTAGGTAATTAATTATTAAGAAGTAATTAGCACAGAAAGAGGTTTGCATCAAAGTAGGGACTTAAAATTTATCTGAAAGACTAGTGTTCTTCCCTGTGGATGCTTGTAAAGAAATGTGGAGCTGCTGATAGTGCCAAACATGCACATAAACCCCAGTGTGTTGATTGTGGGTTTGTGGGACACTTAAGGACAGCAGGAGGGGGCTGCACAGCTGATGCCATCGCTCGCACAAATAGCTGACTGAAGAGCCACGGCCCAAGCAGTCACTGCAATGACTGGAAATGGAAAGTTAAGGAAGGTGTTGCTCTGTGTTTCTCTTCTAGCCTGACCCTCTGTCCAGGAGGAGCTGTGGTGCTCGGGGGCTGCTGAGAAAGGACTGGTGACACTTCCCACAAGTGTGTGCTCATCCCAGCTGCAGCTTTGCGTGCACAGGACAGCAAGCACCTTGGGGAAACACCTCTCCCTGCGACACTAGATGGCTGCTTGTCCTTCTCAGGGAGGAAGTAGCTTCCATTTAAGGAGCTGGAGAGGTTCTTGGCAGGGATTGCAGCAAAGCATCCCAAACTCTGGATCCCGTTGGCAGAAAGGCCAGGGGCAGCTTGAGCTCACGCTTTGGAAGTGCCATCTTTTGTCAGCTTGAGATTTTCCAGAATTTCAAAGCAGAAAGGAAGAGAGGGGTATGAGGAAGCTATTAAAAATATATAAAATAAACTTGAAGCAGGAGGAAAGCGTGTTTCATTGAGGAGCCGTGCACTTTATTCGAGGGAAGGATCAGTAAATGCTTATTATTTTAACAAAGACTTTTTCTGTCGTGAACAAGAGAAGCAGATGTTTAAAAGACGGACAGGAAGCGGCTGTGACAAATGAAAGGATTTTTGATTGAATTCATGAGCTGTGTTTCCTGCCAGTAATTCATTCAGCTGTAGGCTAGATCAAAACATAATATTATGGTTTAATCAGCACGCTTTTTAACACGAAGCCAGGATATACAAGCTCTTGGTGCTACAGGTAAAAAGCCATTAGTACACTTGGCTCAGAAGCTTCTTTTTAAAGCATTATTCATTCTTTTTCTTTTAAGCAAATACTTTGTCTGTCAGCAAACACCTGAGAACTCCTAGAGAGCCGTGTTTTGGAGTGTGCACAAGCAGGTATAGAAAGGGTAAAGCACTTTAAGGGCATGGCAGATGAAATAGGCTGCCTGAATGTACAATCCTACTTGCACTGCAGCCAGAGAAAACTCAGTTTCCTACCAGTTGCAGGAAGCATTAGATCAAGCTGGTGTGTGTGCTTGTGTGTGTGTGTGTATGCAGACTGCAAGTGTTAATTTTGATGTTTTCTGCTTCTCTCCCGTCCTCCTAATGAATTCTATTTGTTTACAGTCTCGAGGAAAGCTTGTCACTAGAAATTTCCTTTTGAGTTTTCAAGCTCAAGATTTCACAACCACAGAACCATTGCAACACAGTGATAAACAAGCTGAGGGAGGCAACTCTGGAGAATTGAGGCTTCTCTTTTTCACCATTTAGTTAAGTAAATAGTTACCAAATGTGCTGAGAGATAGAGAACTTTATCCCTAGCTGTAATGAGTATTAGCGAAAGTGGATTTTTTTCCTTTCTGAAGAATTAGAATAGGCACAGGAACTGCTTATCCTTACACCACTCCTTGTCAGAAACGGTCAGATGCTGGGATGTACTTGTGGGATGCAGCACTGGGTTATAGGCTGTAGGAGAGCAGGAAAAATGGAAAAGAGGGGTTGCAAAAGCTGCCTAAAGCTTAGGGTCACGAAATGGATTTACATTTCTCGGGGCAAACACAGGACCTGGCTGAAGCCGAAAAGTAATGACCAAGATGTGCCCCATGCACAGATACCAGCTGCCCTCCATCCCCCCTGGCCAGGCTCCTGGAGGAGGGATGAGGACACTAAAGCAGCCTCTGCCAGGTTTCCTCCCCTGCAGAGGTGCAGCCGGCGTGGCTGGGCTGCTGGGTGGGTCAGGGCCTCATCCTGCACCAAGGGTCTCCCGTGCAGGCCTCAGTCCTTGGCTGATAAGCACAATATCCATAGATCTGCTGGGATTGCCAGGCAGGCTTTCTCTACCCCATTTAATCCTCTGAAAAGTTTCTAAAGGTGACCCTCTCATTAAATCAGTGTACTGGGGGAAGCTCTGCAGTCATGATTTCCAGGGTGCTCTGGGAAAATGTGGATAAAGGCTGCTTTCTGGAGGTTGGGAAGAAATTACACACCACAGATTTTCCTTGCTGAAAAACAAAAAAGTACTGCTTTGGATCAACCAAAACTTTTTAACAATACTTGTGAAATTTAGCAAGTGGTTTTAGTGACGGCAGAACAGGCATATCTTGACATTTTTGAAATAACTGGTTTGTTTTTTCACTGGGAAACAAAGTTTTGTTTTGCAGTTTGTTTCAGCTTTGTAATAATAAAGTACAGTAAGAAAGAAAAATCATTCCAGAGAAACTAAATTCAATTTCAAAATTTCAGTTTAAGTTGAATGTATATCTTTCTGTTCAACCCAAGTTGAATAGATCTTTTCACTTCTTTGAGTATTAACAAAAGCAGATTTTTCCACTGCCCAAGGAGTATTAATTTAAAAAATATTTCCCCGTTTCTGCCTATTTCAATGTACAGTATAATTACTGATATGAGAAAGCAAATCAGATGTGGAGGACCAGATCCCTTACTCATGTAGAGAAGACACAACATACATTTAAGGATTTACACACTAAATCAGTTGAGCTAAAGAAGAAAAGAATAAAGACAGGGAACTAAATTTACCTTTCCTCTCTTCCAGTAGCAGAAAACAGAGGAGCTGCCTCATCTTTCAGTGCACAGCCTGATCCCATGTCAGAGGACCTTAAGAAGGTGTGGTGGGATCTGCTGCCAGCCAGCTGTTTGAAGCCACTCAAATCCTAGAATCGTAGAATGATTTTGGTTGGAAGGGACCTTTGAAGGTCTTATAGTTCCAAACCAATTGCAAACAGCAGGAACATCTTGCACTTGACCAGGTTGCTCAGAGCCCTGTCCAACCTGGCCTTGAATGTTTCCAGGGGTGGGGGGTCCACAACTTCTCTGGGCAACCTGTGCCAGTGTTTCATTACCCTCATCATAAAGAATTCCTTCTTTGTAGCTAGAGGTTTGAGAATGGTTTGAGTTTTTCAGTATCCCAGCAGAGGCACAGCATGCACTAATCCTCTCTGTGGTGTAGCTGGGGAGGCGGGTCCCCAGGTCCTTCTGTCCCATAAAACATCTTCACTGCCAGAATTACGCCCAGTAAGTGGTGGCTCCTTGGCAAACAGTACAATCGTTAAATGTCAGCTACTGCTTACGGTTTAATTGCTTTTGAATTTTAGCAAGCAGCTCCTCATTCATCGCAAATTGGCATTTTGTACATTCAGGATTGTGCTATTAGCTGCACAATAGAGAGGCTGGTTTTCTGTAAATATTGAGATTTGGTAATTATAACCCGACAGTTATTAACACTCCATGGCAGATAAATGCTTCAGCTGCTGAATCTGCTGTGGGCAAACCTCCTTCCGGAAGGAGCATCTTATCAGTGAGTGGAGGAAGGCTCTAGCTGCCATACTCCATTAACACCATGTTAATGAGCCAAGAGCCCACGCACCACAATGAAAACATACCCTGAAGTGTAGCAGATGGGCTCAGAAGCCAAAGCCACACAATGGGGAAACCTAGAAAATCATAGCTAAATTCAATAGAAAACAAAAGCTGGGCAGCTTGGCCTTCCTTGTAGTAAATACCCTGGAGTAACAGACATTCCTGGATCTTACTGGGTGGAATTGTAGCTGTGCAGGACCTTCCAATGATTTCAGGAGGACCTGGGTCTCAGCTGGCTACAGGCAGTATGTCAAATCCCATCGAGAAACCACTGCTGATTGCCTGAGCCCTGCATCCATGTCTCCAGTGAAATCCTTCAGCGATGCTCACAGAGGACTTGTGATTCAGTCCTTCGGATAACTGTGCTGCTTCACACATCTTGTTGCTAGAGCTGCTTAAAATAAAATAAACAAAAGCAAGTTGACAAATGTGACTGAATCAGTGTGGGGGGAAGCACTAACACGTTAATCATGTAAATGATTAACAACTGTCTATTAGTCATATGTGATTGACACTTCCCCACATACTAGTAAAAGTGCTACAGCATCATTTGTAATCTTAATGAAGTCATAGCAGAAAAAGCCCTCACACTTTGCTGGGAGACAACGGCTGTTGTTTATGGTTTTAAAGAATTTTTTCTTTTACAGACTAGTGTAAGTCTGTTTGCCTCCCCACCAGCACTACATCACTGTACGTCATTGTCATTAGGGAGGGTATTACGTACATGAAGCACAAAATTAAAATTAAGTAGCTTTCAGTTGTATATCCCAGACAGAGAAAATGCATCCTTGAAGCCCTTTGATGAAGCTGTGTGCAACTAAAGTTCTTCCAGTGCTGTGGTTCGTAGGCAGCAGTGCTAGTATCAATACGAGTGTTCTGCATGTCAGCCTGGCAAAATTTCCCCTATTGCTGCTTGCAAATGCAGAACGATCTCAAGTGGAGGAAGAAACACTGCCTGTTTTCCAGGAGCTTTGATATGTTCTGGAATTTTTGGACAAAGTTGCTTACCTATTGTGTTGTGATACAGTGGTTATTGGGAAAGACTTTTTGGTCAAAAAGGCCATTTCCAGTCATCCAGAGGGATGCTATTTGCATCTTACATCCCTGCCCTGGTCTCTGGTGTCAGGCTGCCCAGGGAAGAGGCAACTGAGGCCCTGCAGCTCTCACTGGTTGGTGATCTTCACAACATAGAGATCCTTGACCCATGTATGCCCGCTCAGAAAAAGAGCAAGAACCAGGGAGCAGTTATACAAAAAGGTTTTATTAAAAACAGGGTAGGGAAGAGGTAAAGACTCCAGTGTGCACCTGACCCTCCAAAGGGGCCTCTTGCTCAGAGTCAGTCTGGAAAGTGAGGTGCTTGGTAGAGCAGGACTTGGCCAGAGTTCATGGTGCCAGGTCTGGCGGGATGGGAGCACAGCCTCAAACATGTGCTTCCAGTTCCCAGTGGCCAAAAATAAATTTTGGTTAAGAATGCAGATGCCTGTATTAAAGTGATAATTATCTCTGTGATCTTCCACATCAGATCTGCAGAGAGCAGAGACTTCAGGGCAGCTTCACCATGCTGTTCTGATACAGGATTCTTATCAGGGCCACTTTTTCATTAGCAAAAACTTTCTTTCCCTCCCTCTGCTACAAACAGGGCTTGTCACCTGTTTCCCATCTATTTTCATTACAGAGAAGTAATTGGTACATCTGGGCATTACTAGAGAAATGGCTTGGCTGAAGCCATAATGCGGTAATTATACACTGAACTGAGCCATGCCAATGCATTGTAAATACATTTGCCTCTGAGTCGGTGATATTGTCACGTGTCCTTTCAGATGGCTTTTTGGGGGAAGAGGGAGGAGAGAGAGGGGCAGTGTGGAAAGCTGACCACGTCTGACCTGTCTTGTGCAAGCGCGGTAAGCCTCAAAGATACAAAACCACTGCCGTCACAGCAGAAAAACAACAGTGTGACCCACTGTAAAATGGACCAGCAGCTTCTGATCCAAGTGGCTTGTTTTCCTGGGGAATCAATTATCCCGTGCATGACACTTGCTTCTGGTCTTTTCTAACTGCAAGGAGCCACCAAACCGAAATAGCTCATTTTCACTGTTTTGGCGATGCTTTCTGCTAAATAGCAACACGTGACTGCTGGTCCACCACTGAAGCCAGTAATATAATGCAAAGTGGGACAGCAGGCTCTGGCAGCAGCCTGCACTGCCTGAAGGAGGGGGAACCAGAAACCTCCAAACCCTATCAGGAAGATACTGGTGTAAGATACTGCTGCAGTAACTGAGACAGCCCCATGCAAAACTGGATGGGTAATGAGGTTTGGATCTTTGGGAGTCTCTTGGAATGTCACTGGTATGCTATGGGTTTAGAGAGGTACAGGATTTCAGAATATAGGGGTAAGATAAGCCCTCTGGAGTCAGGCATATTTCTGTGGTCACTCTGGCCTCCCACCTGTGTCATTTCCATAGTTCAGTGTACGGCATTCACGGGGGGATGCCACCACCATGAAGGGAGTTTTTCCATAGGGAGGCTCTTTCTCTGTATCCCATGGGGTGCTATACCCTGCAATTTCTCCAAATATAAGAAACTTAGGTGCATATTTTGGGGTAGTGACAGCTTGTGTTTATACTCTTTCCTGTTTTCATTTCTCACTTGAAATTATCATATCTCTGATCTGTAGTGAGCAAAATATTATCAAAAATATCCAAATAGATGTGTTTAATCTTATCCTGTACATACAGAAAAATACAGAATGAGAATGAGTAGAGCCAGCTGTGTCCCAGGTGAAAGTGGCATTTGCAGAAGGCAGAAGGTGGCATTGGTGCTGGACCACTGCAAGCTCCACACCAATTGACTATCCAGCCAGAGACTGGATAGAACATTTTTATTTCTTTCTCTTTTCTCCAATCAGGGAAAAATCATGTCCTTTTAGCTAGGCTAAAATGGAGCAATTTGTTCATTTAGCTGCTGAGAAGGGAAATTAACTTCATTCTTATCCGTCTAGCTTATTAGCACAAATATTGCAGCTGCATTATCCTATCCCACATAAAACCCTGTACAGTAGAGCCTTTTAATTGTCTGGCTAATTGTTTGGCCTCAGAGCTGTCTATTTCCGATTGTCTAATTCTCATTAGAATGCCAGCTGACACTGAGTCCTCCAAAGCTGCCTTTAGCTGCTTTTAACCACTTCTGGACTAATTTGGTGGTGTTGAAAGCACTCACAGAAAAGCAACCAACAATAAGAAACACAGTGCAAACGTTTCTCTTCTCTAATGCATTCAGCATTTTAAATCCTGCCCATAAAGGAGTTTTGATGCTGGTTTAAATGCGTGTATCCCGACAGAGTCACAGCATTGTTGTTAGCGTTCAAAAGTGTGTAAAATACGTGGGATGAAAATCTAGGCACAAGTGCTTCAGTCCTTGATCTGAAACATCTTCTGAAACCAACGGGTGTTTTTCACCCTATGAATAAGAAATAAATCAGGATGGCAGGGTGCAGGCCCGCAGTAGGAGAAAGGATTGCTGTGTTTCGGTGCTCTTTGTTAACCCTACACTATGCATTTCAGAGGACAGTCTACAAAACCTGAACGAGACAAAATCTTGGTTTCACACTCTGAATTTACTGTCATATTTTATTACTGCATAGCCCTTTTTTCACATTGTGGTGCTTCAGCACCCATTTCAGAATCTTAGTCCGTTGCCATAGTTAGAAAATTTTCATGTTGTCTGTTCCTTCAGTTGCCTTCTTTGAACAGCTCTCAGCAATCTAGTTATAGTGACATGAGACTGGCCAAAGCTTCTTCCTCCATATTGCCATGAAACTGAACAAATACAGTCAGAAAGGAAAATTCAGTGAGGCAGGACTCCCTCAGAATCATGGTCCCTACCACCTCCCTGCCCAGAGAGAAGATGGGGAAAAAATGTGTTCTTGACAGGTTTCATGTGAAATTTGCTAACCTAAAACCTAGAGAGGAATTAAAATGTGTCCAGCTACTGAAACTGGAGCCTAGAGGTCTCCTGTGGGTTTATTGAAAGATTTAGCATGAGATTTCTTGATCAGAAACACGGAAGAAGAGTAGCAAAGACATCAGTGCTTCACTGGGGATGGATTTGCTGGCTTCCTGTAGGTGGGGTGCCTCTTGCCTGATTACAGAGCCTTGGCCACTGGGAGCCCCAAGGCTGCCTTTTGCTGCCTCCTACCAGTTTGTTGGGCAGAATGAAAGGTTTCAGGGAGCCTTAAAGCTTGGGATGCTGCCCACAAGCTTTCCCAGCTTCTCCCTCCAATGCAGTGGGCAGGTGGGCAGAAGTGAGGGAAGCCCCAGCAGCCTCCCTGAGGCATGGCACCTCTCAGCCAGGGCACCCAGGACACCTATCCCCAGCAGCCCCAACGTGTGCTTTGGAGGCATTGCATTTGGCAGCTTTCAAAAGGAAATGCTGCAAGTTGGCTGCTTTGTAAAAATGTGTTCTTTGGGGAATTTCCTTCACAATTCTCGTAGCAAAGAGTTTGGAAGGTATGAAGCTGATGAAACCCCTGCATGTTGTTCCAGCCCGTCCCAGGACCTGCCCTGCGTTCCCCTCCTGACCATCTGAGCACTGCCATGCCCCCAGCTGTGTTACCCTCCCTACTGCATCACTATCTGCAGCCAAAGGGGTTAATGATATTTCCTGCCAGCAAGGGCAGCTGAGCCCTTATGTCTGGCATATACAACTTCTGTTTGTATCTTGCTACAAAGATGTAGTAGCAAAATTTTACAACCAATTTCTTCTTATGTGAAAGATTAAAGGGGAAGGAGAGTAAAACGTCTCCCATCTTGCACCTTGGTGGTGTCTGTTCCAAAAGCAGGTCCTGGAGACCACATCCAGAGTTATCATGGTTTAAAGAGCCATACAAGGCCATGATTCAGCCTCGTAGTTCTTCCTCCCTTCCTGCAATGGGGCATTTCCTACATTTTTCAATACAGTTCCACTACCCTGACAGGCTTCATTTCCCAAGAATCCTTTTTAACAAATACTTGAAGTACTCCTGTCATGCATTTCTCTTTCTCATGTTATTGCTTTCTAGAAAATCACAGTGTTCTTCTCTGACATCTTCTCCTGTCTCATGGAAGAGGAGACAGAGTTACTAGTGTCTCCTTCATCTGTGAACACAGATGGCATTTATGGCTTTTGGGGTTGTATTTATAACTGTTTTAAAAGCACAGCAAATGCCATCTACAAAAACTCCTGTTAGGCTGTTTCTTCCCCAGGCACCACGCGCTTCTCGACTACTGCGGCACCCAAGGCAGGGATCCTCGAGCTGGTGTGAATTACTGATTTTGTAGCTACTTCTGCGTGTTGCTCAGAGATTTACCTGCTTTCTTGAATTGTACACTTTATGTGAGCCACATGCTTTCCATCTAGAGGAGCCACACGCACCACCACTCTCATCTGTCTCACACAGGGACAGGTTAAAATGGAAGAAAATGCCACATATTGCCTATTTTATGCTTTTTTTCAGGCTTGTGCCTGCATTTAGACTACTAATTGCCATCAGGTCTCACAGCCTTATAAACTTTTTTGGCTCTGTCTTTTGTAGGTTTTTTTCTCTTTTATTGTCTATAACTCATTTCTCTAGCCTCAATTTTTCAGATATCCACAAGTATCTGATTAATTTTTCCTTTTAGCCTATGTTCCTAAGGAAAAAAATCTCATCCAGTTGTGTTTCTTGTCTGTAATAAGTTCTGGGCAATTTTTCAACTAAATTTGATAAAAGTTTAAAGGTCGGCAACACATAAGTTCCTGCAGTTTCCATGAAAATTAGTCTGGTTAGAAGAAAGAGGAAGAAATTAAGGCCCTGGAGGAAAGGCAGCTGTCACTCAGTTTTCAGTGGCAGCAGCCAACTGCGCAGCCAGCCACCAGGATCTGGCCACGGGAGTTTGTCCCTCTAAAGGAGCTGGCAATATTAGAGGGAACTGAGCAGACTGCTTTTTGGTGGTGGGATTTTGAGGACACTGGGCATCATCCCTCAAGAAACCGGAGTTTACCAGATCCATTGCTCATGGAACAGCTTTATTAAATAGGAAGGCTAAACAAACATTTTCCTTCCTCCTGATTGTGTGTCATTTCTTTTCAAGCCAATGCTTTTGAAAACAAGAGTCTAATGTTAGCACAGCTTCCCTAGAAGAGTTTTCCAAGACTCTCTGCTCCCAGCAGCTCTTACTGAAATTAATGGGAGCTGCTGGGGCTCAGTGCTTCCAAAAATAAAAACTCTTTGCCAGTGGTACAGATGCAGATGTCTAAATTTAAGCTGTAGTTTTTGAGCATCTGGGGCCTAAATCCATGTCTGAGCACTTCAAAACAAGTGGCCTGATTTTTTTATAGGTACTGAACAGCCTTACTGAAATCAAAACTTAAGGGCTGTATAGTTCAACCTATATTTGGAAGTCAAGAGGTAGATATAGGTAGCTGAAATTTAGGCACACAAATTGGAGCACATGGACCCTGCACCTGAGAGTGGGGGTTTTCAAAGCGCTCAGCCTTGGCATGCGTGATCTTATTGAAGTCGCTGGAGGCCAGAGGGAAAGAGTTAAATCAACACAGAGCACTTCTGAAGGCTCCTGGCTCAGCATGTACATCTGTGTTTAAGAAAGACGGTGGAATAAAAAATACTTTGCAGGTGCAACACAGCCAAATTAGTGTGGTAGAAGAAACCATAGGTTTTTAAAATCCTTGGACTGGAGCAGCAGCTCTTGCAGCTTAATGTACGCACATACTGGGGGCTTTTTGTATTTATTTTCCCTGTGTGCCTTGTTGTTTTAAGAAAAGGGAACAAACAGGGAGCAGTTGGCTGGCAGAGCCTGCGAACTCGGCGGGAGCTGCCAACGGGGCTTGCTGGGTCTTTGCAGTGAAAAGAAGGGGCTTGTGGAGTTACAACTGCTCTGCACACCCCTCCTGCCCCATCCTGCCCCGGCTCAATGGGGCTTTGTGTAGAGGCAGGGGCTGCCCGGCAGAGCAGCCTCCTTTTTCCCTCCCTGAGATGTAGACAGCCTGCCTTTAACCCTTTCCTAGCTCTGTGGAAGGATTTTGATCCAAGAATGCTTTTTAGGATTCTTTTCCTTCTTCCAGCATCTGAAAACAACAAAAACAACAAAAAACACAACCAAGACCCTCAAAACCCCTCAAAAAACCCCACAAAACACCCTCCAAAAAACCCTGAGAAACCAAAGAAAGAAAATCTCACTTTCTTGAGGCCACAATTCAGCACAGATTAAGCAAACAGGGTTTAGGTGTTGCTGATGAGGGAGATGATTTTTAAGTTGAAAAGCTCAGTCCGTAGCTATCGCAGCGCAGTCCAACACTCCATCCTCAGTAGTGTGGGAGAAGTTTAATGGTTGAATGACAAGAGGCAGGATTTATTTGATCAGAGGAAGATGAATTATCACCTTTTGTTTGACAGATGCAGGATTAAATATAGTGTCGAGTCAGAGGTGGCTGCCTATAAGGAGATTTACCTGTGAACGTGCCCCCTGAGTGAAACAGTCTGGATTTACTAAAGATGCCAGATTTACCATAAGCAAATGAGAGGTTATAGAGGACCACATGATTAAGTGACAAAATGGAGGTGGAAAATCAGAGGAAATGAGGTGAAACACAAGGGAGTGACAGTTCGAAAATATGGACTGAAAAGTAGAAGAGGATAAAGCTTGTGGGCAGGAGGTTTGAGAGGCTCTTAGGTGCAAAGAGGCAGAAGAAACACTGTTCGGATACCCTTATATAGCACTGGCCGTGAGTCTTTGCCTGTCCTCCACTGGAAAAATGTGGCAAAACATTGCCAAAGGTTCCTAGTGCTATTTATGGAAATGAGATAAAATTGAAGCCAGGTTTGGGGTAAGCAAAACCTCCTTATTCCAGAGCTGTAAAACAAAAACCCTGGTTTGGATTAAGGACCTGCTGGATCTGCGTTTTCTGAGCTGGTGAGAGGGGAGCTGGTGGGCAAGGAATCCCATCAGTGCGTTGCTCTGCCTCGGAGAGCTGCTGGGAGCTGGCTGTCATGGTAATGCAATACTGCAGAGTTCTGGTGCTCTACGTATTTGTTTAAACTTGACAAAAACTCAGGACTGTAATCTGCAATAGTTTATTTGGACAGGCTGGGAAGACAAGGTTATTGTTGTTGTTTGAAAGCCCTGTAATTTAAAAGTTTGTGCTAACGATTTGTGGTTGTATGCCCACCGAAGTACGTAAGGATCTGAGTGTGGAGTATCCAATGCTGGGAAATAAAAACTGTGTCCATACCGGGAAGAGATGGTGCCAAAGTCAGAGTTCCAGAGACAGGCCCTGAGGAGTCACCTGGAAGGGCGGTAAATGAGCACACCAAACACAAAGCCCACAGGATATGCCCATCCCCGTGTCCTGCATGTAGGTGTCCGTTTACTCTGCCTCTTTTCAGGCTGGGAGTGACCTGTCCCTTTATTTGAGTTCACGTGCATGCGTGCTGAAGGGACACATCTTCGGTGCTGCCTTCTAAAATCTGGCTCTAATTTCAGGCCAATTTACTATTCCGAAGAAATGAACCTGCAAAACATATGGCCCAAATAGCGTTTGCATAAGTGGCCTGCACGGTTCAGGTTTGATTTGTGACTTCTTTTTACATTCCCATTCACGTGGGAGTCCATGATAGTTCTTTAAACAGAATAAACCAAAACCCGTCCACAGCTGCCTCTCATCAGGGCGAGGGCTGCAGACAGGCCCCAGGGTCCAGCCTTCGTCTGGGGCAATTGCTGCTACCGCTGTGGAGGATGGTGCACACACACCACAGGCCACAGAGGAGGCAGGCGCTCGTTCAGCTTGTGCCTGTTTGTCCTCCAGACAGACACTGCAGCCACTTACAGAAATCCACTCTAGGGGCAGCGGGAAAGAAGGGAGACAGAGCAGAAAGAAGGAAATCATTTTAAAAAAACCCACCATGGTGGAGATTTGGTAGTGGTTTTTAAATCACATTTAGACATAAATCCTTTGAGTTCACAATTTCCATAGATTAGTGGCATCTGTGGACCCCAGATAGACTGTAATCACTAAGATTGTTCTAATCTTCCTATGGGAGGTTTTTCAAAGGAAGTATTGAATTACACAAATTCTTAGTAGAGCTGGGTTTTAACTTGCAAGAAAGTGCTTTAAATCCAAATGCATACATTAGCGCCAGACCTATAAAGTCAGGGTATAATGCTTGTGACTTTCATACATCCTGATGTGTAATTTGTTATCTGGACAATAAAACTTCACAAGAGACACAGATGCTCAGCTGCACCCACTGGTAAGGATATTACAAGCCATCAGGCCCATGTTGTCACCTTTGGACCTTCTGTGTGAGTCTTTTGAAGCACATCTCTGCCCTTTGAAGAGAGCAGTGCTTGACTCGGGTGCCAAGGTTGCCCTAATTGAATCTTGCTGCAGCGTAGTGTTTCATGTCATTGTCTTGCACACCTACTCCTAACCCTGTTCCCATCACACTCTGGAAGTAAGCAGAGTTAAAAGTGATGTGGTTGAAAAGAGATTTATTTGGTATGAACAACTGTGTACAGAGACAGCAAAGCTGTGGTCCCTGCTCGTGAGCAGAGCATGCAGGGGAACATCAGAGAACATCAGCAGAATAAACCTGATTCTTCTCACACACGTGTAAATGCAAGGTGGAATTGCTTCTACTGAACACACTAGAGGGGTGTGGGAAGCTGGTGTGAGATGGAAATACTGATTGCTGCGTCAGATTCATCACTGGTACATGAAAATGAAATGGAATTACACCAGAGATTATATTGTCCCCATATGGGTTTTTATGCCTGGTAAATTCTCAGTTTCAATGGGTATCAAATTTGCGCCTGCTGTCCTGGGTTGCACAGCTGAATGCTTTTGTCCCAGTGCTAAGGGATTAAATAGACAATTGAGGTTTCTCAGAAAGGATGCAGAAAATGTAAATCAAAAAGAGTGTCCCTGGAACTGGTTGCAGTGCTGACAGCCCTTACAATGCCTGCTGCCTCCGACCGCTCGCAGTGGCCGGCTGCAGCAGCACCCGCACTGGTGCGGAGCAGCTTTGGGGCCGTACTCGGGGTGAATGGGACATGGCACTGAGAGCCCACAAGTCCCCAGCAGCCTGCTCCAAGGGGTGCCATCCGCAAGCTGGAAAGCTGAATTCGGTCTTTCCATGTGGCCAGGAGAGCCGGAGTGTAGCTGGTGTGGGGAGCTGCCGGGGGATGGCCGTGCTCTGGAGATGGGGCTGTGTTCTGCAGGACTGTGCCCCTCAGCTCAGTGGCTGCTTTGTTTACTACGCCAGACACCAGTGTCTGCCTTTGTATGACATTCAGATAACTGAAATATTAGGAGCCCATCAGGAAAGTCTGGAGGAGTCTAAGGCAATGCTATGCCTGCCCTGAGCAGAAATATGCTGGAGGGAAGGATCTGACCTTGAGAACAAGTTCATGCTGTGCTGTATTTCTCTACAATCAAAACGATTTGCTTTACCAGAGGGTAAACATTTTTGTTACCTTCTTGGGAACCAGTCAGCACTTCTTTTATGACAATGCAAGTTTCCATTTTGGGGTTTACTTAGGGGGAAAAAAAACATCTTTTTGGTTTCATTTGGTTTGAGGTTTTTGTTTGTTTTGGAAGAACACTGCTTCCTTACAGGGGACCACAGAAATTCATTCTCCACAGCTGTGTGAAAGACAAGCTGTGCAGAGAAAACCTGTTCCAAGCACTTGTTGATGTTCATGCAGGCTCCACTTTGTGTGATGGGACAAGCAGTGACCATGACAGAAGACTGTAATGACAACTCCATGCATCAGTGTGGTGTTGTCATCACCACGAGGTTGAACCGGTTGCCTTAAGTAGATGAAAAGCAGATAAGGAGTTTGGGAAAGACAATGCCAAGCATCACCATAGTGTGCTTAGTGTTAGTAACTGTTTGCTGTCTACCATGCCATGATGGTGAGAAATGAATCCCTGAATACAGCTGTGGAGTGCAGAGGGTGGATTTAATCCACACAATCTCAGTGATGTCAAGAGTGTTAAGAGGAAGGTGGGCACATTGTGGTGTGGTTTCATGAGCCAAAGCTGCAATTGTACAGTTTTGGCAGCCACACTTAGTTATTTTACTTTTCTGTGTGATGTTAACAAGGTTACAACCCAACTGTGCCCCTATGCTGGATTCCCCAAGCTACACCAGAGTTTGGTGTGGGCTCCCTGTCCATGCCCCTGCCTGAGGATTGTTTGTCATAGATGTCAGCTTGCACATCCATCCTGGCTTAAGTGACTTGCCGTGGTATAGCCCAAATGCACATTTGGAGTGGTTACCTGTGTTCCCTCCTAGCTGAAGCACTGCAGCTTCTGTCCATGGGTCAGCCCTCTTGGGAGCTGCCGAAGTGACCTCTTGGGAGTGACAGCAAGCACAGGGCTTCTTAAAAAGCAATCAAACATTTGGGGAGACAGTGCGCCTCCTCATTGCCTTTGGGTGGTACCAGCCTGGAGGGCTGGTGGTGAGCTCCATGCCTCTGATAGTCGGATCTCCATGGCTGTGCTATGGAAAAGCAGTGTGCTCCTTTTCCTGCACAAACAAATTGACATGTGGCTACTTCACTCCCATCTGTTATCAGCCTATCTGACAGCACTGGACAAACCTAAGGGTGTAGGAACAGACAAGCTCTGTCCAGGTGTTTTATGTGGCTTGAGGAGAGACCCAGTGCTCTGTGCATGTGTAACCAGTCTCAGAGGTTGAAGTCCTTCTCCAAGGCCTCCTTGCTCTGTGGGTCTTCTCTTTGTCACCTCTTGTTTATTTCCTCCTTGCTGTCAGCAGATCAGCAGGACACATTAACTGAAGCGTAATTCTGGACTAGAGCTGGCTCCCATCCACTCAGTTGGACTGGCCTCACTTCACACAGCCACATACACATGTCCAAAAATATTCTTCAACTTCAACAAAGACATGGAAGAGAAAAATATATTCATGCAGTAAGAGTAGCAGTAAGACTGACTGAGTTGCCTGAGTTGTCACAGGCTTTGTGCAGACCTCTGTCTCTCGGGTGGAACTACATTCACCACTTACATGGATGCTTTTCCTTGATTTACTGGAGGTTCATTTACATATACGATTATGCAATACAGGTATCCTCAAGTGGATTATTTTTCACAGAAGGGTTTTTTCTCTGCCTCTTACCTTTTTGAGTCTAATACCAATGAATTAGTATCTGAGAACTGTCGGGGAAGACAGCACTCCTGATTTTTCTCTGACATATGCTATGGTGAATTAATAATAATTCTGTGGAAGGCAATAAAATGGTAATAAATACAATGAATCTTGGTGAGTAAGAGACGTGATTGCAAGTCCCTTTTATATTTCACAGCACTTAGGCACAACTGTTACCCCTTGCAGTTGCTACTTGGATCTAGTCAAAAGATGCTATGGTCAGATTTAGGCCTAAATTAGCATGACTGAAGCCACAACACCTTAGTTGAGCTGTGGAGTTTTCCATGTGCATACAAGCTCTTAGCCTGGAGCCATAGTAAAAGACTAATTTCAATCCCAGCTAATTACAGGCTAAAATATGACAAATTACCTTGCTTCAGTCTTCCAGTAAGTGCAAGGTGGATTACCATGGCTCAACTGACCCATGCAGTAGGATCCAGCTCCAGACTGTATACACATCATTGTAGTATCAAAACTCCTTCTTTCCTCGATGGAGACCAAGGCAATGCAATCAGTAGAGTCAGGAGTGTTTCAGCTGATGTAACATCACCTTTTCCTAAATATGAACAGGCCTGTGTTCATCTGTCTTAGCATCTTGTGCATGTTAGAGCCTGTCCAACCTCTGAGATGTCAGTTCATATCACTTGACTGCCACTGGGGCCATTTTTGGAAGAAGGCTCTATAGATCCTGGATAAGGGTATGAAATGCACTGAGATAGTGAGATGCAAAGTACTCTTGCAGGATACATGCATACTGGATCTGTTTCCAAAGGGCTGCATTATCAGTGCTTTGCACCACTGGGGTCAAAACTGCAAGCAGCCTTTGCTGACTCACTGGGTAGAATAAATCAGAGGCACATTATAAGAATACGGCTTTTCTTAAGATTATACTCACATTGATCTTTCCTACCTGTGATCATTTCTGTTACAGAGAGATGATGTATTATCACATCTTAACTCCATGTCATAGGGACAGAACTGATGTGATCTGTCATTGATAGATGGAGTGCAGAGAGCCAGAGACCAAGCACCACAAAAAGTGAGGCAAGCTAGTGGGACATGATTGCCTGTACGAATGGGATCACCTGTTTAAATGGCCCGTGGCTGATTTCAAACCAACTCAAATGTTTCACTGGCACAGCTCACTGTCCCCAACAGACAATTTGAACACGTATTCAGACCCTACTTTGGAAGTTAGAAGAGGGCAATGATTCGAATGTGGTTTGTGGCGTGTTGGTGGTGGTGAACAATGGAGAATGACCGCTGTGGTGTTCAATTTCCTAGTAGGGGCACAAGTATATCGGTTCTCCATAAAGTTGCACATGGATTACCACAGAGCAAGAAACTGAACTCAGATCTTGTGCCTTCTAAACCCTTGCTTTAACAGCAGTTTGACATACCTGGCAACCAGATGAGAAGAAAGCAAAGCACAGCTTGTAAGGAGATGAGAAAAACTACAGCACTTTCTCCTCTTGGAGAAGATTGCTGTGGTGGTGCCCAGGCTGCAGGTGATCTGTGCTGGTGAGTCTGCACAGCACAGCATGGAACAATGCTGGGAGCCATCTGGGAGCCATGAGAGTGTCAGGTGAAGCTAGAATGGAAAATGGGGTGGTTGAACCTTTCCATGCATTATTTTCTAATTGAACATTACCATTTTGTTTGCTGTCATACGGCCTTGATGGCCACAGACTTTTTCCCTAGGACTTAGTGATGGGGGATCATTCTCTGAGCTTGTCATTTGTTTACCTACAGACAGTTTATAACATTTCTCCATTTAATCTGGAGAAATTCAGCTAATGTGTAATGTGTACAAAGCCAAAGAACTGTGGTGCTTCCTCACATTTGATGACTATGAGTAGAGTTCCTTAAACCTTATCCCTTAGTATCATTTGGCTGTTTGACAACTCCACTCTCTCATGGGATGAGTAAATATCAGTCTGTTCCCAGGGAGATTAACCAGTAAAATGATTGAGGGGAAAGAAAAAAACCAACACAACAAACAACTTTTCAGCATGTTGCACTTGAACTGCCCTCCAGACTTCCCTTAGACTCTATAGCCTTTATTTTTAAGGTGCTTTAATTTGCCTACATTCATAAAATCCTGGTGTGTCTAAAAAAAGCTGGGGTATTTTTCTCACCAAAGCAGCTAATTTGAGGAAGGATTTAGCACTTTGAATAAAAAGCCTTGGTCTTCTAAGGAAAGAAATGGGTAAAAACACAGTCAATCTTTGCCTGCAACAACATAGAATATATCTTGCTTGATTAAAGTCAAGCTCACTGCACTTGAACAGTAATGAAGTGTGGACCACCAGATAGGGATGAAAGCAATTCCTGTCCACTGCAACCCTGTGAATTTCAGTGAAGTCAGATTTCCCCTCAGCATTCCTGGAAGGAGGGATTTACTTCATTTCAGTGATCAGAAACTTGTGTCATTTGTCTCAGCTGCTTTTCTAGACTATCTCTGCAGTCAGAGAGACTGTGCATTCAGAAAGTGCCTGGCCTAGTCTTCAGGTGGGTTGAATTGCCCTCGGGAGGCGCTTCTCTCCCCACTGGCTGAAGGACTGTAGTGCCAGGGCAAGGATGGAGGTTCAGTCCCATGCTAGATGTTGGCACAATCTGCAGTTTCCGTAACTGTTTCGTTATGGAAAGAGAACTGGAAAGCAGCAAAGGCAGGGTGCCAAGGCGGCAGAACTAAGCACAAGCCTCGCCATTGCTCCTCTTTTTGTAGCCTTTTCAAGGGTTCTTTGGAGCATGTCTCCTCCACACTGAATGTTGCTTCTTCCTGTGCCACAGCGAGGCCCGTATTGTCCACTTCTGCCAAGGGCACACCGGCCTTTGTCTTCCTCCATGATCTGCTTTGCAAAAAGAGCTTGGGCACCACTGGTCCTTGGGCAGGTAGAGACTGTGACAGGGGACTCAGGACTGTGACAGGACTGTCTCAGGAACCTCTTGCACACAGGAACTTTTCAGTGACTTGGTCAACTTGATGCTGTCTCACCAGCTGGGTTTCTGCTCATGTGGTCCATCCAAACCCTCCTAGGTGCTTAGAAATGTGAGTCTCGGGCAGCCACTTCACTTGGCTTTAAAACCCAGTTTACTGCTGCTGACACTAAGGAAACGTGAAGCACCAGCGAAGTGGAGGGCTTCATTTTACAGACACTTGGCTTTCTTTTTGCACTTGCAGCAAAGACTCAGGATCCAGCCTTTTAAATTGAGTTTCCTAACTGCATTTCATTGTACATGAATTAAAATAGACATCTCAAATACAGTGAAGTGATCAATAGCATCTGACTCTACAGGCTTCTGAGATCCAGTTTACATAAAAATTGCTCTACATACACCAGCTAATGCCTGCCACTGACACCAGCTGAAGACTCTTTACTTCATTGTCTAAACTTGACAATGGCATGCTCCCACTTCCACAGTCATTTTATCCAAGGAATACGAAAATCTCTCCTTATGTTAATGAGTTTATCAGCATGACACCCTCAGAGTAAGTTTGTCAGAATGTTAAATGAGGCATGGAGAACCTAAAAGATCTACCCACATTCACTCTGTGCAAACTGGGATTGGACTGGAAATGCCACCTACCTTGTCCCTGGTTATTAGGAACTGCCTCACTTAAAGTAACACAACTACACACAAAAGTATAGCTCTTCAGGTTTTTTGTTGTTTGTTTGCATTTGTTTGGTTGGTTGGTTTTTTGGGGGGGTAGTTGGGTTGGTTTGTTTGTTGGTTTGGTTTTATGGCAGTGCTACTAATGTTTAGAAGGATCACTTTTCATCTGCTAGGTCATGTCTTTTGCACTTGTAGCTAGCAAGGAGTTGGCACACTGGAACACCAAGCTGAGTCATTTCTTCTTAGGTTTCTTCTCAGGATGATACATGTAGTTTTGCTCCTGAAATGCATAAACCAACCTGGGACTCAAGGCAGTGATGGGCTTTGAAATTAAGAGAGGAAAGAGGAGACATGGGTTTCCCTTGGGATGTAAGCTTTGTGCCAGGTAGGAAACAATTTGTATGACTTCAGGAAATGCCCCAGTCTGAGAAGGAGAGGTTCAGGAGTTAAATCTGTACTTTTTGTCGATTAAAAGGAGCATGCACATCTGGCTTTGAGAGAGGGTCAGGAACGTGGATGCTACCTCTCTAGTGCAACTGATGGTTAAAACTGTGCAGTCTAAACAAAACCACTCATAACCCAGGCGATTTCTTTCTGGTCACAGAAAAGGTTTCCAGCCCAGACTGGGAGAAAGACCTGTACAACAGACATAAACCTCTCTCTGTTCATTGCCTCTCCAGCAAGGGAAAGCCCTGTCTTATCTCAAGGCAAGATCATCAGCTTCTGAATCAGATGCTTGTATAGCCTGCTCCTGCAAACCTCCAACAAGATCCCTAATCTTCTGAAGGCAACCTGTCCTACGGTACTTAACTGTGTTTCAGTTCCCTTTGGTGGCTTGGGACCAGATTAAAAGAAATTATGGGACATTACATTTCAGAGAGTAGGTTTATGAGTGGTTTTACTCATTCACTTATTTCACATGGAAACAAGGCTCTAAGTATTGGTGATTCCAAACCATTAAGGTGTAAGGGTGCTTTTCCTGGGTACATGCATTTACCTTTATCTGAACATTAGAAAAAGTAGCATTGATATCCAAAGTGATTATGATAAATATAGGTGTAAACTTTGTAACAAGGTCTCTCCATGTCTGGTAATTTTCCACCAGCAGCTTCCTTGTCTGTACTGTGAAATTAAGTAAATTTGAGGTCATTTTTAAAATGCGCATGTTTAGTAGGAGGATATCTAATGGTTTTTAAGAAGTCTTTCATGCAATATATATATTAATTTTGAAATGAAACAGCTATGTGGAGAAGGTAGCAAATACCATTTATGGAGAAAGGGGTGTTATTTACTTCAAGTGAATTACTTTTCACATTATTCTGCTGCATTACACAGTCACTGTTAGGCGCCCAAAAAATAGCAAATTTTTGCAAGAAAATTTCTTTACATTGAGTTAGACTGGGAGTTAATTATTGATTGGAAATACAGGAGGGAGACTGTGACCCCTCCAGGCAGGACATAAGCACCTGCAGGTCTGTATCTGTCATCAGGGATCCTCTCTGGGCATGTGATGGTGGAGAACCAAAGCCGAGTCTCTGCCCTGTCTCCTCCCTTCAGTAGGACAGTGAGGCCTGAGGAGCACAGATGACCTGTGGCTGTGCCACCTAAAAATGCACAAACTCTCACCTGTGAAGATGAGCTGGCAGACCCTTGGTGCCATCACAGTGATGGGACCAGTGCCTTTTTTATGGGCTTTAGCCCTTCTTGAAATGGTTTAGGGTGACATTTACCCCTCTCTCAGGCTGAGCAAGGACATGAAGCAATTGGTTTCACTTCAGCTTTGAGTCACTCTCTAGCCTGGGTGGCCTGGATTTGGCTTTGACTGTAGACTCACAAGATGCAAATTTAACTCTTGCACCTTCAAGGATGCAGCGTTCATTTAAATGAAGAGCTGTGCTCTCTTTCCTTAAAATTTTGGAGCAAACTTTCTGTTAGGAGGTGATGGATGCCAGTGCAGAAGGACATGGAAAGGGCACTGACAGGGTGGTACCAGGATGCTGTCCCACGCAGGTGTTGTCTTGCAGGTGAGGACCACCCCAGTCCTGGTCCTCTTACCACAGGAGCAGGTCTGGCACGTGAGGTATAGCGAGCACAGCTGGTTGGGTTTATTGACTTCATTTAGGCTGTGGTGAGGCACAGGAATGCACCATAGGGACCTCCAGACAGCACTGCTCACACAGCTTGCATGCCTTATGAAACCTTTTCCCATTTCTTGACCCTCCTTTTTATCACTGTTTCTCATCCCTGTCCTTCTCCCAAGTAAATGACCCAGCCTTAGTCACTTTCGCCCTTGTTGGTTGCATCCCACAGGGGCAGATGGGCTTTGCAGGCAGCATAAATCTGGAAATGGTTTCAAGCTGCCAGCTGAGGAATAAAGCATCACCATTTTTTGATGCATGAAGCCAGACTTTGCTCACTTCAGTATTTGTCAAAGCATCTAGAAAATGACTCATTTTTTTTTTTCTGCTCTCTACAGAAGCCACTGTTGGACTACATCCCTGTATCTAGTGTTGGCCAGATCTTTCACAAGATTGTTTACAGCTCATTTTTAGGCTTGTTTCATGCAGTGAATCCTTGTGTTATTTCAGACAGCAGCAGGTGAAGTACAGAAGAGAGGAAAAGATTAAAACTTCAGGAAGAGCACTCTGCTGCATTGTTGCTTAGCCATGCATGTGGTACAGCTAAAAATAACAGCTAATGGAATGGGAAGCCAAGATGATCTGTTGATTTATAATGGTTTTTTCCTGGTTTATTGCTTGAGTGTCTTGCCCACTGAAATTTGACATTGCAGCCCAACTGCCATTAGATAATCAAAGAATACTCTTCTCTTCCTTACTGTACAGGCCTCTGAATTTTCTTTGCAAGAGCCATTCTTTTCTAATATCGTTCAGGCAAATTAGACAGATGACTTCTAAACTAATCAAAGCATTTCATTCTCTTCCAGTGATAGTTACAAGACAATGTGTATAGGCTAAGGACCAGTGTAAGGGATACACGTTCTAATCTGACCTGGATCTAAGAAATTTACTTTGTCTGGATTTGTAGTTCTTTTTTGATTTGAGGTTGTATCATTGGCCTGCATCAAGAAACTTGGAGATAATAAATGTAGGTGTTCAGGCTTTCTTTCTTTCTTTCCAGATTCAGAATTAATCCTTAAGTCCTCTTTAGAAAAGGATTTGGTACTAGTAAAAGAAAAAAAAATGTAAGACTATTGATGTCTTTGCATATTTTTTACTTTTAAAGTCACAGTAGATCGTACACTGAGAAAGTAATATTTTATATGGTTTGTAGAAAATAAATCTGTTTTATCACTGCAATAAAAAAGGAGCCAGATGTTTAGAGGAACATGTTCCATATGGAAGAGGCTTAAAATTGTGGAACTTGCTAAAACCATGCAAAGCTGCAATTATGGAGAAAACAGGAAGGCAGCTTCCTCCCTGAATGTACACCATTTCCCAAGGAGGAAGCAAGCCTTTTTTCTCTGCTCTTTGTTGATTTTGAAGCAGAGAGACAACTACTAAGTCATGACCATAAAAGGCTTATGTTGGCAGTGACATCAGTGGTAAAACCTCCCTTCTTCCCTCCCCACAACAACTCTAACTACACTTTTGAGAGACTTCTGCTTCCCCTATAAAAGGGTGGAGGATGCATGGATTTCTTTGTTTTGTGGCCAGGACACTATCTAATGTAGCAATATTGGCATTGTCACTTTTATGAACGTATTTCCAGCTTTGCTGAAAGATGAGATCCCTCCTAAATTTCCATGAAACAAAACAAAGAACCTCCTTAATTAGCTAATTTGATTTCACTTTATGACCCAAGCCCGCTTTGCTGAGGTGTGGCCTGCTACGTCCCCAAGCATGCCTTGCTGCCTGCTCATCTAGATGGAAGTGTGCTGGCTGGCTTTAACTCAGTGATCACCACATGATCAATAAACCACAGGTTTATTGCTTAAAATATCATTTAAGAGGAGGAGGAACAACGTGGCACTGTACTATGGAGTGCCTATGATAGCATTTACTTTTTAAGGGGGACTGAAAGCAGCCTACATGCTGCTAGAGGAGAGCAGTGGTGGTCCCTTGCTTTCAGAGGATCTGCAGGCTCCTCTGCTGAACACTCCTGAGTGAGGCTGGATGCTGATGTTGTCAGCAGTTAGTATTTTGTCCAAAAGCCCACAGAATTTTGCTCCAGTCCCTAGGCTAATTCCAAGAGAAATTGAGGCTTTGAATTCCCAAAGTGCACTGAACTCGTCATTATGCTGTGCTGGGTGCTGTAACACGGGCAGTGAGTGCTGCGTCTTCACCTTACCTGTAAAATCAGGCTCTTCTTAGCATAATCTGCTGTTATCTAATTTGGAAGTGCCAAAGGTAGGTGTGAGGAGAAAAGGAAACCCACTAAATCCTGACTCTGTAAACCAGAGTTGAATCTTGCATTTAAAAGCATGCCACGAAGCATTTGATTTCATTGTAGTTATATATTTTGAGCAGACAAAGGAGGCAAAATATGACTTAAAGTTGATCTTTGTGCAAATATATCCCAGGGGGCCAGTTAAAAAAATCCCAAATTGGTTGTGCTGCAGCTACCTTTGGTCTTTGATTTTCTCTATATCTTTCTACTTTCGGGGACTTTATCCTTTGCCTTGTGAATACTTGCATTACCCCTGCATTTCCTCCACAACATTCTTGCTGGGCAGTTCTGAGTACTGTGTTTGGAAGAGGCAATATTTTACCACTTTTAACCTATGTAGTGGATATCTTCCCTTGTGGTGGATTCTCTCATCTTAGTTCTAGGCACTGCTTGTTCTCGATTACATATTTTATTTCTAACCCTGAGTTTTACCTGAGTCCTTGATGGGTGTGTTCCTGAGTGCTATAGGGACCACCTTGCAAACTGGTGACCATGAAGTGTATGTGACATTATAGCAGAGACGGGGAGATGGATGAAAGTAAGACTTGATGCTCACGCTTGAGAAGGTGTAAGTGGCTTTTTGAATCATGCGGTCACGAGGCAAGGTGTCATTTCATTAGTCACCACCAGCAGCATCTGACTTTCCTCTGTCCTCCACCTGGGGCAGCTGCTGGTCTCTCCTGAGGACACCAGGGAACAGAAATCTTTGGGGTCAGTGTAGGAGGATTTGGGCAATGATAAACCAGAAGATCAAATTAGGTGATTCAAGAGTCATCTTTATAATAACCAGTGCTTTCAGGAAAGGGTGGTGTGGTTGTGGAAAGAGGACAATGTGAAGCATCATCAACCTCAGCTCAATTTAACTAAGAGCATTTCTGTTTCTAGCTTGTTTTATCACGCCAAACCAGCTACATTCATGGGATTTGGAGTATGTGCTGCTGCACTGCACTGGAAGTTTTGACAGTTCTTTTAGTACCCATTAACAGGCTTAAGAGATAGGCCAGCAAGGAACCAAGATGACATCCTCTGGAGCACAGGGCTTCAAAGCAAATGGATTCCCCCTCCCTCCTCCCCCTCTCCCCTCAAAGGGCAGCGCCTCAATGATTTTGGAGTTATAGATTTTGCAGCTGCAGTGAAAAAAAAGTGCTGCAAGTTGTAAGGAAGCAAGAAGCATTTGTGAGATCAGAGGGGAGTGATTTATGAAACAGTGAAAGGAAAAGATGTAGCAGCTTGAAATTCTCATGCACACATTTCTAGGTGATAAAGCTTTTCGGTGGGGAAATAGTTTTTAAAATCCCTACCTTTTCTTCTTCCTCTATGAGGTGGCTCTCTATACCGTGCAACAGAAGCAAAGGCCATGTAAACACCTTTTTCCCCTTATCCCATCATCTCTGCCTTTCCCAAATGCATATGAAAACATTATTTTCCCCTCTTCAGAATTTTCATTTTTTTATCTTTAATATAGAATTAACTATATAATTTTTATTCTTCATGTTATTTTCCAGTATCAATTTAAAAAAAAAAATCATTCCTTCAAGGATATCTTTCATAGCCAGGGGTAGAAAGAAAGACACAACAATTTTGAGCTCGTGTTGCTGGGGTTTTTTTTAAATTCTGTCTTGTGTATCTGCTGGCTGCACTAGAAATTTGGCCTCTTTTATAAGCTAAAGGTTTGTCAGTATTAATGTATACATGTAAGACAGAATGAGTTAAAGTACCGATCACAATTGTTATTTAAATCAGCAAGTAAAAACCTTTCATTTCAATAATCTTTTTTAAGGCTTGGTTTGCTTTGTGTAATTTAGATATTTCCTAAATGAAAAATTGAAGTCGTTGTTTCACAACAGCTAAAATACATTGAAGCTAAAAATGGATTTAACGCTAAAACTGAGGGGGTTTTAACAATTTAGAGGATATATAATACATGCACATTGAAGCTATAGAATACTTTACCATATATATATTCAGATTTCAATACTACCCGTGAGAGATAACACTATGAAATAAAGCCATTTTTATTACTGACTTTTTTTGGTAGTTTGTATCAAATGGCACATGCACAGAGTCAGAATACAAAAATACATTTAGAACACCATAATAGGTTTCTTGTTATTAAGGGAATATGATAGGTAATTCGAGAATAAGTATGTCAAAACTAATCTATTTTTTAAAAACTACTTAATGTATTAAATGATAGAAAACATTTCTTTAGGGATGGGATTGGACAGATTATTTCAGGCCATCTTGTCCTTCAGTTTTGAACTCGTGGGTGAAAATGTCTTGTATATAGTTTTTATTCCTAGACTAAAGACCGAAAATTGGTTTGCTGGTTTTTTTGTTTCTCAAGTGGTGTCTTAGCATTGAGTGAAGTAGTTACTGAACTGAACTATGCCGGAGGAACTGAGAGTAAGAAGTGCTTTCTGCACCTGCAGAACAAGTTGCAGCTGTCAAGTGCTGGTTTATCACTTCAGCAAATTCTTGTTCCAGGTGCTCAGCAAGTGACTTCCCCGAAGCCTGTTGTTTTACTTTCTTAAAACTTCAGTAACAGCTTGCACTGCCTGAATGCTATTTGTGTTTAATTTGAATTATAGAAATGGATTGCTTCATTCTCACATAAAAGATTTCAAGATTTTAAATGTAACATAAACATGTTTATTCTTAAAGAAAAACACACTTAAACTGGACTTAAAAAAGCAACACTATCTGAATAAAGTGAGCGATAAAGGTACAAAAATCCCCGATAACCCGCACATTCCCTTTAAAAAACAGAATGAAATAACATTTTTCTTGAAAATATTTTTCGAATGTAGTCCTTTTCAGCCTAAGTCAATACTAGGAATGTGTGAGTTACTGAATAATTTTGTATGTCCTTTATTCAGTTTATTAATACATTATTAAAATTTTAAATCCATTTTTTAAGTACCCAAAGGCCTCTTGGCTATGATTTATAGAAAAAAATGGAAAAAAAATTAAAATACTCTTATTTTGAGGAACTATATTGAGGGAATTCAGATGATAGTTTGAAGAACGTTACCCTCACTACGTGTGCTGAAAATGGGCCCTAATTCCAGATTTTTCTCTTAATTTTTTTTTCTTGCAAGAACTCATGAACTCATCTGACTACGACAACATCCTGCACACAAGGAAGCTTGCTATCCCGGGAGGTAGCAAGCAAAGTCTGTCTAACCCGGTCCCGATAACTAGTAATGACAAGGAGTGAATATTTAGACCAGAGTGCAGGAAATCAGATGATCATTCCCTTGGGAACATTGCCAGTTTGCAGTAGTCACCAAGGTAGTGAGACCACCTGTGGGCACCACCAAGCCAGTCCTCTGTGAACCTTGCTGTTCGCTTTTTGAACTCACTTCTTCTTTTGGTGGTGAGTTCCCATTCAGCTCTGCACACAATTCAGCTTGTGAGCGAAATGGTTTAAATGGTGTAAAATAAACATAATAAATTTCTGCTTTTCACAATGTCACTGAGAGCTTTTTGGATGCCACTGAAAAATTTGCATTAATTTTGATGGAAACCATAATGCACAATCTGAGAAGGGCATTTGACTGGAAAGACAGGTATGTAACTACTTCAGCAAGCTTTGGTCACTTTGAGGTTGTTGTATAGGTGATGCCCTTCTCTGAGTCTGGCTGGCAATTTTCCAGCATTATAGCAGCCTTCAGAAGCACTAATTGGCATGTGGAGCACAGAGTGCGCTTTCAGAAGGACTGAAGGGTGAATTTCCCACTTTGTCATGTATGAAAGAATTATGGTGAACGAACTCTTATTCCCCAGTGCTGTGAAACACACAGACTACAGAGCAGCTCAAAGCACAGAGTTTTGGACTGCAGTCTGTAATTTCCTAAAATCTGAACCTTAACCAGAGCTTTTTGGTTTAGTTTTACATTCGAAGTGTGGGTCTCTTGCTCCAAGTACTGTCAACACCCAACCCAGTAAGCAAAGGCAGCAAGGAATTAGGAATCACCCAGCATTTGTAGCACAGTTAATTACTTGTATAACATATAACAACTTCCTGAGATCTAGTGAGAAGGCCAAGAGCAGTGACGACGGCGAGGCTCCCTGTAAATCTGGCTGAGTGGAGGAACGCACTCTCCTCCCTTGGATTGCTGGAGCAAGCAGAATTTTATCTGAACTGACGGATGAGATAAAACCAAAGCAACTGGAGATGCGAAAGTTATATCTGGTCACATTTTCTAAAGCACCTGCGGAGGCAACCTGCAGTCTTGACTCTCCAACCATCTGATGGGGGACTCCTTGGGGACAGGCTATTGCCCTTGCAGTGAAACCAGGGGAATAGCAGTAGAGTGGGGACTGATGCGTGCCTAGGCTTTATCTCCGTGCATTGTCAGAAGGGGCCATGACGGTCATTCACCAGGGCTTGGGAGCCCTCCTAGAGCTTCAGCTGTGACCTCTGAGAATCCAGCCTCCCACTAAAGTGAAATTACTCAAGTGTTCTAAAACTTCTGGAAGGGATGAGAAGGCAATTGGTCAGGCAAGTGAGCACACAGTCATATAAACATCATTGCACTGGAAGACCAGGCTCAAGAAGTGGTTTCTGGATGTCCTTGACTTAGATGCACCAACTGCATGTGCATGAGGATTAGCAGGAGTAAGTTTAAACAAAAAAAAAACCAAAAAATATTGCCAGCTAATTTAAGAGTGAAAGGTGAGACTAATTATCCTTGTACCAAAAAGTCCCAGGTACTCACAGGAAAAGACAGAGCACAAAGGAAGATCAGTCTCAGAAAAAGGGAGTACATTTTGTTAAAGAATCACTGTTCTTTCTGCTGAAAGGTAGAATGTATTTTTCCAAAGGGTCTAATAATTTACTTTTGCTGTTATATAGCAGTGAACGTTGGGAATAGCTATGGAATGGTAGTTGGTGTTGGCCAGCTGAAGTCTGAAGGCCATTTTTTTTTAGCAGCTAAGGAAAATAAGTTTTACAGTCCAGGAACAGCTCAACAGTTCCTTTTCTGAAGCATAAAACATTCACAGGAATCAGTGGGGGTCCTGGCTGAGAAGGGAGCAGAATTCGTGGTTGAGCTTGTAGCCCCATGCAACACTCTGGTGTGTAACGTGCTGCAGATCTGCGGTTGGGCAGGCAAGGCCATGGATGGACTTCATGGATCACATACAGATCCTGAACCATGGGATGTGGTGGTCTGTATGGACTAATGCTGTTGCACTTGGTCTGCAACATGCATTCCCACACTGCTGCCCCATAGATCTGTCCACTGAAGAGCACTGACTGATGGGAGAGCTGAGAGGTGGTCTATAGACTGAAAAATGATTTACCATCCATGCCTGCTTGTGGAGGGACGCCCAGATTTCAGACACAGCCACAGGAGCTCGCACACTGACCCAAGAGAGCCTGAAGAGCAAAAGCACCCACTGCGTGCACGAGGAGGGGATGGAGTCCAACCCATGTGCTGCTCTTGGCATCAAGCCTGCTTATGGGGAGCAATGAGAACTCCCTCCACCTTTAACATCAGACAACCAATAAAAGGCAGTGAATGTCAATTTGGAAAGGAGAAAGGAAACTAAAGAAAAGACAGATTGACAGTGAACACTGAGGGGGCTCACTGGTGCTTATGGAGAGGAATTGCCCCAGCTTTTAGAGAGATGGAGGGAATTTCGTGGTACCACAAGGCACCATGGGAACCCCTGCACGGTGCACGCTGTAGGATGCAAGGATGTGGCTGGATTCCAAAAGGAGTTTGCTTTGCGGCTGTCGATGCAGTCCCTTGATTCACGATGCAGTTTTGTTTCTCTCTTGACTTTTTGTTTGGAACACATGTGCAAACTGGCCAGAGTTTTGCTTTTCATGCTGTTCAAGGATGATAGGAACACAAAGTGCTGTCTCATGAGTTTTGTCGACCCGATTCCCTTCCAGAAATTTGCTCACATCTGATTTTGTTTCCTCTGCCCACTCTCTGTAGACACTGAGTTTCCAGTGTCATTTGCCTCCTACACACGCTCATTAACCCATTTCCCTCCACCTCTGATCCTACAATGCCCATTTTATCCAATTAATGGTAGGAAATAAGTGGGGGTTTTATGACAAGGGTGTGAAGTTCCGTCTGACACTTTGCATCTTTCCAAAGAACAATGCTTTCTCAATAATTATGTTCAGATGACCATTAAGCTGGTGCTGCCACAGTTCTCCCTTCAGTTTTAATGAATATAATAAACAGGAATGAACTTCTGCTATCTGCAGCTGCTGCCATTGTCTGTGAACTGCACGTTGCTTCGGAGAAGTTTATTTTAGCTTTAAACCTCTTTCAAACAATGTGCAAGAGAGTGAAAAAAAAAAAAAGTTGGTGCGTTTTTGTCAGCTCTCGCCTTTCCCAGATGTTTTTGGCATGAGAAATGCTGTAGGACAATTAAAAAGAAACTTCGTTTTCAGAAGTATTTGGGAAGCAAGACTCCAGTGAAGTCCCAGGGCTCTGAGAGTGCTCAGAAATTCGTCAGCTCTGGGGTGCAAAGTCTCTCTCTGGTTGTATGATCATGCAAATCCCAGAATGGGAGAATATTAAGGTAATGGAGCTCAGGTTTATCAGTCATATTCAGATAAGGAGAAAATCCTGGCCTGACGATCTCCTTATTGGGGAAAAATCTCTTAAGCTTTTTTAAAATACCAGTCTACTCCAGTAATGCTTTGCGCCTAGGACCCTTCAAGCAGGAGTTTCAGAGAATTTTATAATAATTTCCAACTCTAACCTATGAGAAACAAAGACCCCAAGAGTCATGGTACACAGTCCTTGCTCTGAGCACTAACATTTAACTGACAGCATTGGAAATGGACAAATATTTATTCTCATCTCATCAGAACTGAATCCTTACTTGGTGTATTTTGACCTTTGGGGGTTTTTTTATTCAATATTCATACAGAATCATTGCTGCATATACTACTCACCATAGCCAAGTTAAATTGCTCTTCCCTAAATATTTTATTTCAGATGCTGGGATATGTGGGAGTTCTGAAAAGTTCTGAACACTGGAAACATTTAGTTTAAAATTATTATTATTGTTT
This sequence comes from Gymnorhina tibicen, assembly GCA_013399875.1. Lineage (NCBI taxonomy): Eukaryota > Metazoa > Chordata > Aves > Passeriformes > Artamidae > Gymnorhina > Gymnorhina tibicen. Next base: position 1,123,192 of record VXAZ01003270.1, read on the forward strand.
TGTACATACAGCTCTTACAGCATTGTGATTAAGGTTGTGTCAGCAAGTAACATTTAAAAGCCAAGTTTAGGGACTTATAACTCGCTGAAGAAATTCACTTGGGGCTAAAAGTTGGCTTTGCAAGCAGTTCTGTGGGAGTTAGCCAATATCTTCGAATTTTTTGGCTTCTCTTTGCTTTTAGTCACAATGTGACTGAAACATGAGTTTCTTATTTTCTCTGTTTAAAAACTGATGTGTTGTCTTCCCATCCTAATATAAGGTAGCACCAACTGTTAATGCTTGACCTAAAAATAGTTACATGTTTCTTATTCAGGGGCAGAAAATTGGTGAATTGCTGCCAGATTAACTGAATAACCAAATCCACATTTTGCACTCTTACTTAGTCTCGTTTCTCGTGAAGGTGGTGACACATCCCTTTGCTTGAAAGTTTGTAATACCATTTCTGCAGGACTGACCATGAACTCTGTCAGGTGCTTTGAGATTTAATAACTCCCTGAAGGGGCAGCATACATGCATAGTGTTATTTCTGTTGCCACACGCGTCACAGATAAAACTCCAAATGGTTTCACCTCCTTCAAATAAAAATCTTAGGTGATGGCTTGACTATTATTTGGTTGATTTGCACAGTTGGTGGTTTTGGGGTTTTTTCCCCACTTTTATGTCTAATGGCTTAAAAACACTCTGAAGCCCCTTTCCTCTGAGGCTTTTCGAGGGTTATGTTAAGGCTTGCAACAGCCTGGGAGGCAGATTCTCAAATCATCGATTTTTATGAAACACATGCCAGTATTATACTGTGAGCAGGTAGCTGTTCACTGTCATGCTACGTGCATTATTGTGGGGCTGTCCATGCTTCCAAGTTACCATTGTGGTGGTGTCATTTGGAAACCTCAGACTTTTTTTGTTTAGCACTACCATGAAAGCAGGTACTGATTAGGAATGTATAAAGTTACTTAATTTCCCTTCATGGAGATATTTGAAATTTCTTTGTATTTTAATGAGAAGGTGTTCAGAGGAGTATTCAGTCCTCCTGTGGTTACAATGAGATTTCAGATTTACCCAAAAAACCCTGCAGCATCCTCTGCCAGCTTCTACAGTTCTTTTTCTTACGGCTCTCAGACTCACCCCCACCCTTGCCGTGGCAATAAGCTTGGGATTGAACAGTCTCCTTTTCAGGAAACCACCAGCTATGTGCTCAGGAAACTGAGGACACATCCTCAGTAGTGGCTGTTCTTCGATAGGATCCCATGAAAATTGCTTTTGGGTTATGTGATTTCTGTGATAGTTATCTTAAGGACTCCTGCTCCTACTTATGACGGGCCAAGGTTTTAGTGATCCAAAGTGGAAGTCTGGCATTGGGAAGAAGTCTCTTGAGGGAAGAGCTTGTCTTTAGGGAACAACTTGTCTTTTGTTTGTGAGAACCAGTAGAGATGGGAAGGAGATTTGGAGGACATGGCCGAAGAAGGGGATTAGGAAGGCTGCACTTCCCAAAGAGGAAGATGCCAGGGAAGCTGCTGCAGAAGGAGGTGCTCACTTGGACCTTCACAAACAGTTCCAGAAGTTTTAGCCTGTAGTGAGATTGGATGAGGCTTCAGCAGTTGTCAAGCCCCAGAGAGAATGCTTTCTGCTACTTTTAGGTTTTACTTAAATGAAAATACATCTTAAGGATTAAGAGCCTTTATGCTCTAGCACTACCTATGATATCAAACACCAGCATTCTATAAATGATGACCTGTCCTGCCTTCCCCAGCTCCATTTGCTGACAGTGTTGGTAGACATATCCCCCAGTCCTCTCTTCCCAAGCTGAAGAACACCAGTCTGCTTCCTTTCCATCCACATCATTGCCCTTTGTGTATATCCACATCTGTTCACTTGTCCTGTCCCGCTGCAGCTTCCTCCATGTGTGGGGTGAGGAAATGGCTTAATGGGTTAGAGAAATGTCACCTTTCAAAAGTGATCCATGACCCTGTGCTGTCTGTTCAGCTGGGGATTTCACACACCACCACTCCTTGCCCTTGAGGGAGGGACTTAACGCGGGCAGCATACAGGCTTAGCGTTGCTCTCTGCTCCGCCAAGCTTCAGGTCACCATAATCATTGCTGGCATTTCGCAGGCCACGGGCATACTCCCAGTGTAACATGGACAGGTTCCCATGGGAGGCTGGAGATATGTGGGGGTTGCAAGGCAGCACGTGGTGTCTGTGAAAAGAGGGGAACATTAAACACGTGGAGGTTGCCACCATAACTTCTTCATTCTCTGGCACTGTGGGGGAGGAAGAGCTTTCTCTCAGAGCTAGGAAAGACAAAACTGTGGAGTGACCTGGTAGGCTCATGCCCATCACTTTCAGCCTGGCCATCACAGCTCTTACCTCAGCACCAGGGAAGGGTGTGGAGCTGGCCCCGGTGTTGGTGCAGGGGGTTGGAGAGGTCGCAGCTGAGGTAGTTTATGAAAACTTAAATTCATCCTGTGCTGCTTGGTGAAACGTTTACCCGTGGCTATTTCCTGGGCTTTTAAGAGAAGGCAGGCAGCAGTATTTGGTACCCACTAATTAAATGCAGTTTGAACTGTGTTGTTTGTGGTAATGTAGTGAAAATATGGCCCCTGCTGTGACATCTGCAGCCAGACAAGTGACACCACCCAGCCTCTGGTCAAAGCCTATGTTTTCAATTCAGTAAATAACAGCTAAAACACTGTAAAGACCTCAGAAAGACAGAGACGAATGAAAGACAAATTCCTGTTATTTCCATAAGATGCTAAACAGGGCTGAAAAATGCATTTTTTCTTTTTTTCCAGAAAGGTGCTTTATGGACATTAAATATTCTTTGGGATTTCTTTATAATACGTTTTTTGAGAGAATGGATTTTGCTATTTTGTTGAGTAGTTCCAATCCTCCCTTTACAAAGGGAGAAGAAGCTTCCTTATAGAAATTAGCAGATCTAAAGATTTGGAAGTCATTTGTTTTATGGTATATGAGGTCTTCTTCCTAATGTACATGTTGTTTAATTAAAAAAAACAGCATAAGCCTTGCACATAACTCACCAAGATGTTAGAAAATGTAATTGAGGCTCACAAGTAAATTTTTAATTTTTTCTAGAGGCAATGGTGCCACCTCCAAAAGCACAGCTGAGAGGATCTCGGGTTCCTACGCTCCCAAAATGGAGGGCAGTGCTGAAAAGAATAGAGAATTCATGAAAGTTGCAAAAATATCAGAGGAAGTGGAGTGACCTTCCCCACTGCTCAAGCCTGGATGAGTTTCTCCATGAGGATTTAGAACTGTAAAACAGCTGTAGATGTCTGGCTGAGAATGGTAATGCAACCAAATGGAAGCCATGCCATGTAGTGAAATCATACATTTGGTAAATGGGAGATCTATAAATAGTTTTTTAAGGCCTAAGAATTATTAAAGGAGAAGTTATACCTGGATATGTGCTCCTGCAAGAGCTCCAGCTGCTCAATAGCTTGTTTTGGACTACAGCACAGAACCAGAGGCAGTACATTTCACAGATGTGCTTTCACCCTTTGCAAACACACTACTAGAGGTCATTGAAGAATGTTGCCAGCATACAGCCAGGATGCTGTGTGCTGTAGGTTTCCATATGAGGCTGCTGCCAAGACAAGACACTCAGTCTGTTGGCTTCCAGCATAACTACCTCCCAGGTTCATCCACGGAGGTCTGTGCTCCTCAGTGTGCTGGCAAGGTGGCAGCTGCCACAGAAACGCCTGTCACCCAGTCAGGTAACAGGCTGCCCACTTTTCCTAACATTAATATTAATGTCCCTCTCTCTCACTCAGAGTATGATGCGGGGCAGAGCGGTGGTGCTGTCCCGCAGCTGCTCTGGTGGAGCGCGTTCCAGCATTGTTCGGTGCTGAAAGCTGCCTCCAATTAGCCCAGCTGCACCTCCTTATTAGGAGTGAAGAGCCAGCTGCCAGTCAACGTGATGCTAACCACAGCATCCCGCCTGCCACCAGCCAGAGAATTTGGTGTGTCCTGGCCACATCGGCTCCACAGCCAATTGGAACCCCCTTCCACCAGATTTAACCTCCTCCAGTCTACATCTGCAATGAGGTTTAATTTCCTAAAGGTGTAGAGAGCTGCTAGGATTTAAGAGGTCTTTAGTCAAACGTTGTTGATGCCAAGGGGTTCTAGATGCCAGCTGGCACGGAGCTTTTGTAAAGACCCAGTCTGAAGGAGCCAGTGCACTCCAGACTAGGAGAGTAAAGCACCTCTTAGGGTGCAGTTGCTTACTTACATTGCAGATTCCCAGACCTTTTTAAAGCCTGATCCTATGTGCCTGAGAGATATCATTCATGACACCTGTCTGACCTACCAGGAATGGTTGGAGAGCAGCAAAGTTGGGCACGGTCACCCACTGAGCCACTCAGGTTAAACCCAACCTGGACTGTGCACCAGCAACACCAGCTCCCTGCCCTTATATTATGTCAAATGAAGTCCAGGATAGCTGAACACTGTACTCTGAGCAGGGAGCAGGGGCTGGCTGCAGGGCAGGCACACCAGTGCTGCTCCAGAGCCTCAGCCATTGTCTCAGGGGCTCTGCACACATCATGGCATCACTATTACCCCTGCACAAATTATCAGAATTACGAGTCAAAGCTGAAAGGTCTTTTTACAAATGTAACCTCAGCTCCTACAGCACTCCATAGCTTTTGTAATGTTAAACTCAGGCCGCTTGGCTGGGTCTCACAAAAGGGGCCTTGCTCCCCTTGCACATGACCTGGTTTCCTCACGGAGCACGGCAAGCAGGGATGCTCCCATCACAGCAAGCACCGACAGCTCCTTCACTGGAAAACTCATCTGAAAGTGATGAGCAAAATGCTGCTGGCGGGCACTGCTGGAGAAATAGCTCAGTTGTGCAGCTCCACTTGGCATTGGCTGGATTCTTTCAAAGAAGTAAATGTTAGCAGCAGCATTCAACCTACGGATTCCCTACCTAGAAAGGTCCTACCATAAGACTGTCCTGTAGCCTGGCTTTATCTTCTGCAAGAGCCATGCTAAGTCCCTGGAGAGGTACTTGAGAGTTCAGCATTCAGGCAGGGCTCAGCATCCAAATCTACAGCAAGCTGGAAAGCACATGAAACCAAATTACTCAGATTTTCCCATCTGTGCACATGTGCTTAGCTGGTTTTAAATTATCAGTGTAAAGGCCTAGAAGCTTCATAATGTACACACAGAAAGATTCCCACAGATTTTTCCTTTATTTTTCCTCTTTTTTGTAATTTTTTTTTTTTTTATTGAAGCCAGCTGAGTAAATTCATAGGAAGTTGTAACAGGACAAGTGAAATGTATACCCACATTCCCTGGGAATCCAAATGCCTTTAACACATACTGTATTTCATGTGAAATTTATTTTAGAAGACACCAGAACAGTGTAACTTTTTCATCACTGTGTTTTAAAGCTATCACTTTTGAATGAAATAAGGGGACAAGAAAAAAAAGAAAATGTGAAAATCCCAGAACCTGATACCCCTCTCCCACATTCTAAGAGAAGAGATTAACTTCTCCATTTTTCCGGGTCACTTTCAAATTTATAACTAATTACAGAATAGCTTTAAAATGCAGCCCCAATTTAAACTACCGTGAGTGAGAAGCAGCTGGAATGACACTTAACTGTGGAGTTGAATGTTGTCTTGCACTTATTCTCTATTTTGTCTCAGAAGTTTTTACAATCCCATATAAGTTAAATGAAAACTATTTCTGGCTGTGGCAGGAAAGTGATATCTGAGCACCACATTGAGCAGGGGCCATGCAGGTCGCTGGGGGAGCCCTCTGATAACCTGTAGGGTGATGAAGCCAGTGAAGAACAACGTCCATGCCAATTCCTTGGGCTGAGCAGACCTGCTGTTGGTCCCTGCAGATATGTCCATCTGCGTGGTCACACTGGTGAGCAGCCTGGTGGTCAGCAGCAGTTTTCCAGTCCCAGCATTGGAGAGGCAATCGTACCAGGGTATCCTTCACCCAATTCCTACCCTGGCTCCACTGCCTTTTATATTTAGCCTTATAAAAATCTGTGAGCCAGACCTCCAGCTCGCTTGAGTCAGGGGCTGATTTATGCTGTCTGAGAGATCTGAAGATCTCCACAGCCAGTTCCACATTTGTAAAATAAACTGAGCTGAGCTTAATGAAATTTTGTGCGATGATTTTGGTGAGCTCTCCATTGGATGCAGTAATGTTTAGACTGCAGCACTGAGGGCTGATGCAACTGGGCAGGTGACCCCTACATGTAGAGATGGGGCGGTGGTCCCTGATGGGAGAAACAACTAGAAAAAACAGGATCTCCTTGGGGCTGGCCCTGCCTGCTCATACAGTTTGTGATGGTGGATAAATGGTCAAAAGGGCATGATCCTTCTCTCTTGAAGTCAATGTGATATCCTGCACCTGGATATGAGTCTGGGTTTTCCAGGAGCAAAGAGTTTTGGCATCCATTCTGAAATTAAATGATTTGTTACTCAGCTACATGATAGCTGTGTAAATGTAGATGCCACTTAATACTTAATGAGCTGCTTCTGCGATGTTTTGCCCATGAATTTTCTTGCTGCTCAGCTGTAAGGAATTCCATGCCTGAATAAAGTCTGCTGGGTTGGGCTTCAGGTGTTTGGTGGGATGGCACATTCCCAAAAGCGCATGTGCAACAGAGGTACTTGTCCCATTTTGTGCAGGCAGCTAGACCTGCTCTTGCCGGGCTCCCAACCCTTTCCTCCACTAACTGGAGCAGGAATGAACTTTAGCAGAGCTGAGTTCAGGCTTCGAGCCCTGGATCTCTTCAGCAAACATAGCTTTAGTTGGCATGTTCAGCAAACACAGATCTGACCCCTTCTCCCACACCTTGCTCGTCATCAATGCTGTTACTTGTTGTGAAGCCTGGTTTTGAAATCACCCCTGACTTCCAAATGAGTTCAGTCCCAGCATGCTGACCATCACACACATCTAAGCAAGGATTCCCTGCTGCCTTCTGAAAACAAATGAAGGGGAGACAAGGCAATGGCACAAAGGCTTTAACTTACAAAACTGTTCCTTTGCAGTAGCTGAGGTTCACTTCTGGAGACTAAGGTACCTTGTTTGTGATTGCAGTTAAGAGTCCAAGTTGTGGGGATCTGTCCCACAGAGATATGCTCTGGTGTTGTACGGCTGTGAGCTTCCTCAGAGGCTCAGGGAATTGGTCCTTCCGCTTCCACAGAGGCTCCCATGCTTTGGTTGTTCAGCAGAGTGTGGGGTCTCCCTGCACAGCCACGCTGATGGCCATGCACAGAGTAACACTTTGCTGTTCATTGAATTATGAGTTTTGCTCACTTGGGCAGCTTGTGGTCGTCACTGGCATCAGCTGTGTTCCGTGTGTAAGGGAGGGATGAAGATGTGAACCAGGAACAATGTTTGCAGTAATCTGATTTTCCAGCAGTAGCCATCATCTGTTCTCTTTGGCTTTACCCCCATGACAACTCTTTGCACAATGCCCATGCCCTCTTCTTTCCACACTCAGTGGAGTGTGGCTGGGTTTGCTACATTGTATTCCTGGCTCCAAGATCCATGTGGGACTTTCATATTGGGTGAGGGAGCTCAGCACCAGGCCGGGTCGGAGGAAAACACAGGAAATGGTGCTTTTCTGTTGGAATTTGCTGACTCAGCAAAGCTAAGCAGCCTCAAAAAGACACTTTGATTTCGACATGGTTCTGCTGGAATGTGGTGGACTCACTGCCTTCTCCCCTTTCATTCCCCCACTTCACCAGCAGAACTGACAGAACCAGCTCTCCCAGGCTATCTGAGGCCACGAATCCCAGCCAGCCCCACAGCCCAGCTTCAGCTCCTGGAGTGTTTTGAAAAGTGTAGACTTTGCTTCTAAATCCCTTATGAAAGTCCAAAGAGCAAAATCCTGTGCGAGGCTGCCCAGCTCCTCTCCACACTACGCAGGACGGGGCCTTTCCCCTCTGATGCGTGGGCTCAGCCCAGCTTTCAGAGGCTTTGTGCCCCGCAGGGGCAGAGGTTTGGCAGGACTCGCACGCTGCTCAGCCCCTCTGGCTCTCACACAGCCAGCGTGACAGCCCTAATCACGCCGAGAGTCTGACGGGGGCCTAGACCTCCCCAAAGGGGGGCAACTGGAGGTACAATCAGGGGACGCTGGCTTCTTCCTTCCCCCACCTCTTCTCTTGCTGATTCCTCAGTCACCCTTGCAAACACTGCTCCAGAGGTCTTTTTCTTCTCCTCATGGAAATTATGGTGGCTGCAGCCTCTCCCTGTTGGAAATAAGAAAAGTTTGGGTGTTGGGAGCATGTGCCCCTCCTGTCCTCTGCAAGGGAGGCCTGAATCTCGGAGGAAATTCCTCTCCCCGCTGTCTCCCTAAGCAAACGGAGAGGATCAGGATCTTTCAGGAGTGGTAAAGTGGTCTAAATTACCTCAGTTTGGTGGCTATTGTCCCCTTTTGTTTTCTCTTTTAAAGATATCACCCATCACCCCAGTGTCTGAGTGTGCATCCTTGAGAGAAACCTTCTGAGGTGCCTGCTATCCCTCCGAATAGAAGTACCTGGCCATGTGCGCCCCAGGAAGAGAGTACTGGATTTTGCTTTTAGAGATTTGCTTTTCATGCAGTACTTTCATCCCCTTGTCAAATGCTCAGAACTGAGAAGGTCACAGGGCTTATTATATTGGCTATATGCAGGCAGCATTCGGGCTTCCCAGCAGAGCTCTGTCAGTGCAGTTCAGGCCTGACCATAACTCCCCTGAGCTAAATCTGTCATTTACGCTTAGTTTTCTATCCATGAAAAATATTGGGGCTTGAGTTAAAGTTGCCAGATGAAGCCTTTGTCTGGCAGTTAAGGGAGCTTTCTAGGATGCAAACAGAGGTATTCATCCTAATACACTCATGGCATTCAATAAAATAAAATCTCTCCTAATACTGCAGAGGAGCTGAAATCCTCAGGTGCTCCTTGTCTAGCTTAATAACATCATCACTGAGTTTTCTTGGCTTGTCTTCTTCTTGAAGTGAAACATGCCAAAATGCTAATGACAAGGGATTTTTAAAGAGTCAGTGATTTGTTATGCTGGAAAATGGATGAGTGTGAAAGACAACGGCTTTGGAAAGCTCACACAGATTGCCAACCTCCCTCAAAGTTTTAGCTGAGACCTTGTAAAAATGGACTGTCAAGGTTATCAGCTCACGGACAATAAACAGTTGAGGAATGCAAGGTTTTGTGGGGAAGATACAGCTCTAAAATATTTGCTGGGAAGACATTGGAGGAGGTTAGGCTTGGAACCTTCCAAAGATAAGCAGCCATAGCAATATTTATTGTTTTCATGTAACTACCATCCTTCTGTCTTTTACAAGGGAGGAATCATTTTGCAAGAATTTGAAATAAAAAGCTCATACATAGATGGTTCTGATTAGGGACTCACAGAAGAATCTGCACATTTAAGGTTGCAGCCAAAATCTGGTCCAAACCAAGACAGTCTGGTGTGTTTGTTTCTCTGAGGGTATTAAGCTTTGGTGAACCTTGCTGGGGTGGTAAGTTGTTGCTGCCTCAGCCATCCACCCCACTGCCCTGGGGAGGTTCTCCTGCCTGGGAGACAAGTCTGCAGAAGGGAGGGTCTTCTCCACTCCTGCCCCCAGTACCCTGACGAGGGTGAGCTCAGCCCACAATAGCAGGTGGTGAGGTAGGTGGCCAAGGCACTGACCCACATTCCCCTCCATCAGCTGGTAGAGGGAAGGGATGGGCTGCCAGCAAGATGCTTCTCTTGCACCACCCCAACAAGGTTCTCCAGAGCTCATCTGCCAAAGCCCTTGGTGCCTGAGGCTCACTGTATAAAAAGGATTACAGAGATTTCTAATTTAAAAATATTTTATTTCAACTCTCGTAAACCTACCCTTTGTATATCAAAACCCCTTTAAGAACATACAGAGTTTGGGTTGTTTTTTCTCCTTTCTGTCTTTTGCTTTGTGACATGTTTGTTCTGAGATCACCTTCTAGGCATCTTCTATTAAAATACATGTGACAAGCACCAGATCCACTTTCACGCAGCTGTGCAGTATGTTATTTTTCATGCTAATGCACTGTTACAATTCTACTGAGTGCAGTTATCTAGAGATCAAATTCGCCACATGTGCTCTGTGTTTTTTGGCTACCAGGTCAAGAGCAACAGGGAGAAGGAAACGATGCTTGTGTGTTAACTGTTTGTGTTGCCTTTATGAAACATGGGCTTAATTTTCGGGCAGTCAGAGGAACTTTTGCTTTGCCCCACCTGCCCTCTTGGTTTTTTGTTTTTTCTGTCAGCACAGCTGACTGCTTCATTGAGATTTAAGACCAAACAGACTGTTATTACATGAGACAGAGTCACTGTCTGCCACCAGGAGATGATTTAATGTTATGTGATACACAACCTTACTCTATGCCCCCCTACTGTTTTCCACACAAAAATCATTCTCCAACTTGCTTTGCTGTCAGGTTTCACCTAGGAGAAAATTTGAGTCACTGACTACAGCAATGACAGCAACCAGAAGTAGTGATTAAAGACCTCCTTGTCATCATTGTGCCAGATAGTTGTGGGTGAAAGGGGCTTATGAAGACACATTCAAACCTTATTTACCCCAAGCCCAGCAGCTGAATTCTGCCTTAGACAAGATGCATGCTGTATACAGCAGGACCGCACGCAGAAGTTGCTAACAGAGCCTGAATCTCAAGCTATGCTATTAAAACAAGGAGGAAATACTAGCTTTGGTGAAATGCTAGATATCAGCATGACTGGAGTTACACTTTCAGATTGCTCCTAGAAATGCAGACAGAGATTTTAGGGTTTCAAAAAGAACTCAAAGCAACAACATACAAGCAATGCAGCCTATCTCATACCAAATCCCTCTTACAGCCACTGCTTTCTTTGCTGTTGTCTGAGCTAAGACCTACCACCAAGTCTGGTGTCCTTGCTCCATTGCAGGCTACTTACTCAGCTCACCTAAATATGAACTAAAGTTGCACTTCCTTAGGGTGAGAGATTTTGAAGTATTATTCACCAGTTTTGGCCTTTAAAGTGGAATCATTTCTTCCCAGAGCCTGTTCCATTGCCTTCCTCAAGGAAAAGGGCATCTGCAAACTGTCTCCACCCTCTGGAAAGAGATTTATCTTTTGCAGCTACCATTGCTCTGTTACTTCTTCAGGTACCAGGAGAGACCTTGCCTCTTTCTGTTTCCTCATTTTCTCAAGGTCTCAGATTGATACACCAAAGCAGTGGAAACTGTTTCCCAGACTTTTCTATGACTATGGATTGCTGAGTGTACAAGGAGATGCCTTTTCAGTTTACACTTGATAAAAAATCATGTCTCATCCATAAGTTAATTATTTGAGAATGTCACGATAATAAACTTTGACTTCTTAACCTTTTCCAGAAATGATGCCAAGACCAAATCCTGAGGCTGCTTTCTAGCTACTGATTAGTAGCTAGAAATCTGACCTTTTCTGTCTGTGTAGAAAACAGAGGCAGTGATGCAGCTCTCCATGCTGCTAAAGTCAGCTTGATTACAGCTCCATCTTTCTTTCCAAGTAACATTAGCCCTTGGGTGTTTTGGTCTGTCTCCCTTTTTTTCTTTTGAAGAAAGACACGGACCTGAGCTAGACTTGGAAAAACTTCAGAACATCACTACTGCTCACAAATCAGTTAAGTTTCATCTTTGCCCCTGCTCACTTCTTATCAGTTGCCTGCTCACTGCTGTTATGTCTGACCACCTTTGAGTAGTGTGTTGTGCAGCGGGGACTGTCCCTTGGACACATGCTGTTTGTTCTGCCAGCCTCTTCCAGGAGAGCAACGTCAGTGCTTGAGAGCTCAGAAGGGAATTTAGTCACATGTTTCTTAAATGAACATGCCAACACGTACCTTAATCATCCTTTCAAGGTAAGGTTGAAGAGTGGCCTTCTGCCTGTGGAGCAGGAAGTGGTGAGGTCTTTGATATTCAGTGATTATTGGGGAGGTTTGTGCCACCCTATGGACTGGACCTGGAGTACATGCTGTCTCCTGCCCAGATGTGTAAGGAGCCATGTCTTGCAGAAGAATAAAGTTGTCAGAAGGACTCAGTTTCACCCCTAGACTCACACTCGATGTAAAACTGCTCTGCAGTGCAGAGCTGGCAGCAGCAACTGCGCTGAAGAGCTTTGTTTATCACATTGTTGTGCTCTAATGATTACTCAGCCTCAAAATTATGTGTTCTTCAGGAGTGATGGGGTTTGGGACTGTCAGTCAAAATTTATAATAAGTGATGTTGTTTTTATCCCACTTCAGCTAATGCTAGTGAGGATGTTCCAAAACTTTTTGTTTGTCATCTATGTTTTACAGTTTAAAGGTGATCTCTTTAAGCTATTATGGCCCTGCCACTGTTGCAGAAATAGTGTCTTCTTTTTAAGATGTTCAGAGTCATCTGCTTAGCACTGAGCTGATGACAGCCTTGTATTTGTCGCTGGAGGTTGCCTGGAAATTAACCCCTCCCTGTTTAGCTCGTAGCGTGCCTTGTCAAAGCCTCTTCTGGGAGGTGCTGAGCTGATACAGTGGTGCTTGGTGGGCCTCTGCTGGGGAGGATGAAAGATCAGGGCTGTCTTGCCCAACATCAGCTATTTCTGTAGGCTGAGGTTTGCAAAAATCAAGGTGCTGACAGAAAAAGTCCTGACGAAATTCACTGCAAAAATGAAAACATCTCCCTCTTGCAGCTCTCTGCTGACTCTTGTCTCAGGATTACCAGCCTTGGCTCAGCACTGGCAGGAGCCAGCCCTGGAGCCTCTGGCTCAGCCTCTGCCATGCACTGTTCAGCAGCTGCATAAGACCAGCTTTGCTCTGTCCTTTAGGCTGAACGCTCCTCCTGTGGTCCTGTCTGCAGCTTTGAGGCAGAGACAGTGGTTTGTGGCTGAGGACTAAGAAAAGCTGGTGGCAACGTCTTGAAACTCCTGCTGCCATGTGCTGAGTGGCTGTGACTCAAAGCCTCTTGGCTCTGGAATTGCACTCAACTGCACCTTGGGTAGCAGTGTGATCTCACAGAGTGCTGAGCAGCAACCTCTGACATCCGTGGAAACTTGTGGGGTTAGCATTTATCTGCACTAAAGCAAAAGGGAACAGAGGCTGGTCTCTGAGCGCCACAAATGTGAAATTACTCACCAATTTTCAGAATGTAATTACTTCTCATTTAATCAAGGCCCTTGAAAAGGCTCTGGACACTTTTTACAGGCACAGCTAGTGAAGTGATTTTTGTGTTAATAACATTTATTTTGGTCCTTAACATGTTTAGATTGTGAGTAAACCCTTAGATGCTATGCAAAATGACAGCAGTTTATGGCAAACCTTTGGAATTAAGACCCAAAACAGTTTTGCACTACAGGCATGATGGATTAATCACCATTTGGTTCTGCATATAAGCAAAAAGTCTTTTAAGTCAGTTCTGTGCTGCAGAGGAAGTTGGTGGAGCTTTGCCTGTAACGTGAGTAATGAATCTTGGCTGGGATGAGCATTTTGGAGCCACAGTTCTGCAAAACTTCAAATCCCTGAAGGAAGTACGGTAGCATGAAGACCTGCAAATAATGGATTTCAGTAATCCCACCAGGAAGTGATAACGGCATGTATAAATATTTGCCTTAGTTGACTGCAAATTATATCCTCCTAAAAGATGTTTGCCACTGTTGCTGGTCGTTAGCATTTTCTAAGTGCTTTACCAGCTGTTGGGTCAGGCATAATGAGGACTCCATCTCTACCAAGCATGACCAAAGTGTCTGGATGGGATGGAATTCATTTTGCTATGTGTTTTTATTCTATTGATTATCATATAATCATATAATAGTTTGGGTTAGAAGGGTCTTTAAAGATCATCTCGTTCCAACCCCTCAGCTGGGCAGCACCACCTTCCACTAGACCAGGTTGCTCAAAGCCCTATCCAACAAACCAAAAGCCTGTGGTGTCAGTCTGGAATATTTTTTCTGAACACCACAGAGTGTGCAATCCATGTGACCATGGAGTGAAATTGTGGCCGTATAGAACCCTGCATCTAACCAGAAGATGAAATGAGATTGGATTCATACGCAAAAGAGGGTGATTCTGTTGCCTCATGCACTACCACCCCATTTTTAGTGGCCGTGGCTCTGCAGAGTCCTGGCTGAAGGTGGGGATGGCTCTGATGAATGGGAACAACCTGTACCAGCAAAAAGCACTGGCAATTTCCCAATCAGAGTCCTATCAAGCCTGGCTAACTCACAGCCTTTTACATCTTGCAGATTCCAAGAGGGATTAAGTCTTCATTGTCAGTCTAGTGAAGCAAGTTGAAACTCAGCTGAAGTTTTAAATCAAAAAAGAAAGATCCAACAGTCTTCAACAGAGGCAGCAGACTAGGAGAGAATGGGATTTGGAACAGAAGCACAGCCAGAAATCAATGAAGCTTTTATGCCATCCCTCCTCATTTATCTATAAATCCCATTCTTTCAGCTATTTAGACCTTATCTCCACACAGAAGCTGAATTAGGTTTATTTTGTAAACCCATTTAGGCAAGCTAGTGCAAAGCTCTGTAGAGATACCCATATTTTGGTTTAAGAGTGGCAGCAGAAGGTAAGCTGGCACCTGAGAGAAAACCTCAGTTAAAGTGGTACTGCTAGGGCTTATCTGCACAGAAGATAGAGTGGAATAACTAAAATGTGAATTTAAAGTGTTTGAGGTAAAACCTATAAACCCATGTGTGGATGCTTTTATTCATACATAAAGGAGCTTTCAGTTTGCTTGATTCAGTGTTAAAACAAGTTACAGTCACCTTATTTCAGGATTAAACCTTCCATATTAGTATTTAATATGGAAGTAGATTTAACTAATCTACTTGAAATCCATGTCTGTAATTTGGCTTTGTTTCCAGTGTATGCAAACCCTTTGTGTGTAGTCCAGTTCAGGTTTGCTGGAAAAGGAAGGCAGAAAAATATCCTCACCTAAGCTATGTGAAAATTAGTTATAAATTTTTCAGTAAAAGGAAGTATAAGCTCCAGGTAGCCCCAAAGCATCAGTCAGCTGGGTTCAGTCAACCCTATCAGTTTATACCACTTGCAGATCAATCCCTTTGCCTGTGGTTTGTATTGCTGTTTCTGCATTATTCCCTGCTGGGGATGGGTTCCAAGCATCAGAAAAGCATTTCTGTTGTGCTAAGTATACAGCATTTCGTGTCTTCTCCCACATTCAAGGGAAGTTGAGGGCAGATTTGCTCTCAAGGTAGCAACTCGTAACCTGCCTCGTGCTCCTGAGAGGGCTGTATTTTTTCCTCCTCCTTCTCAGGCAGGAGCTGGGTCTGATTCCTGCTCAGAGCTGTTAATGGTTGCACAGGGGCTCTTCTGCTCGGCGAACTTTCGCTTTCACCAGGTTCTCAATGACAGGATGTGGTTTGCTGTGTAAATGTAAAGGAGAGAGGAGGATCTGGCCCTGTAGGCTTTCAAATCACTTCTAGAATACTCCAGGGTCTTTGGCTGTGCATTTTATCTGGCTTTTTTTGCTACTGTCGTTTCTTGGTGTGGTGATGACTGAATGCTCATCAGAACATTTCCTACTGCCTAGAAATTACCTTGCTAATTCAGGGGAACATACATTTACCGAAACATCCTCTCCATGACAGTGACTACTGGAGGTATTACAGGAAAAGGTGCAAACAAACAAACTGAATAACCTTTGGGGCAGACAGCTATGAGTGAGCCTGACAAATGTCCTTGTGTTGAATGCTTAAACACATACCTGCATTTATTCACATTGTAGTGCCACAGCAGAATTAAACCACTGAATCAGTAGCTATAGAAGATGCCACATTCAGAGATACAAGACTCTGATTCTCTTCTTCTTTAGAATTCAGAGGAGCAAGAATTAAAAGATAAGAAATAAAAGCTGGTTGAGAGGGGATTCAGGTCAGCATTTGGTGTTCTTTTTCTTGTGACAGGCATCAAACTTGTTTGAAGACCACAAATGAAAACTGATGCTGATATTCCTGGTTTCTTTTCCCTCCTGTGGACTGCAATTGTATGCCTGCATTTGTCTCAAGATTATCAGCACAAAAATGGGTATAATTTTAAAATTTCCAAAGCATGTAAAAATAGCCAGGTTTTGGCTTTCCTTACCTCTCACCTTCACTGTTTCCTTTTCTCTGTCTCAGGTTCTNAATCCCTTGATAGGAACCCGTAGGGCTGAGGCTCGGCCTCTTGCTACCTGGCCTGCATTAGCCCATGGCAGAGGTGACTGTTTTCTTCCTTGAGCAATTACTTATTCCAGCTGTTCTACATTTTTGGAGGTATGGTTTTGCAGCTTGTGCTGCACCCTTATTGTGTGAAAGAGTAACATGACAAAGCCTTGGCCTTCAGAGTCATTCCAGGGAGCCCACTCCATAGGCATGGTCTGTCCCACATCACGTCCTGCATCTGGCTAAGACAGACTTTACCTTTACCATGGACCCCTGCTGAACATGTGGTGTTGACTTGCTGGTCTCTTTAAAAGCTTGAAACATTTCCTTCCTTCCTTCCTTGCTTCCTTGCTTCCTTGCTTGCTTGCTTGCTTGCTTGCTTGCTTGCTTCCTTCCTTCCTTCCTTCCTTCCTTCCTCTTCCTCTCTTCCTTTCTCTTCCTTCTTTTCTCTTCCTTTATCTTCCTTCCTTCCTCTCTCTTTCTATTTCTTTCTCATTCCTGACTCCCACTGTGTGTGTCCACATGACATTTCTGACAACTTCTTGCTGTAGCAAATGTAGTCAATCCTCTAAATTTTTTCAAATAGTGTAAAGGCACTCTGAATTTGACTGCCAGTGCAGTGTATATGGATGCTGCAGAAAGTGTGAGCCTGATCTCTGTAGTGATCTGCACAAGTCTGATCTGGGAGAGTGGATCTGGGCTCTTTCAAAGACTCCAGTGAAGTTGTCATATAACATTGCCAGATTCTTTCCTGATAAATGCTGCTGTTTGGATACGAACACATCAGGAGAATCCATCAAATCAAAGTTTATGCCCAAACCTTTAACAGGCGGGTACCGTCTCAGGGAAGAGCAGTGATAAAAGGTGTGTCTGGTCTTCAACAAAGCCCACAGTGCGTACATGCCGATTTGTCACCCTCCGTCCTGGTCTGTAGTGCACAGGTAATCTAGACATCTCCTTCCTTCCCACTGCCTGTCTGTGGTGCATCACTCTTCAGGCATTGGGACAGATGCCCTGTTTCACCTCCAGAAAAATGGGTGGAACTCTTGTTCTCCGCTCTCCAGTTCACTCGTGTGGAGAGGAGAGGCTGAGGTACAGGATCTGCACAGTGGATTTCATTTTCAGAGAGAACTTTCCCAGTTTCCCTCATCCACCTGGGCCCAGGGAGGGAGGAACTCCCATTGAGATCTGGGGAGGGATCAAAGAGCAGGGGTTTTGCCTGAGGGGAGCTGTGGGGCAGCCCTGCCGTGGGTGATCCAACACCTGCGCATTCCCAGAGCTGGCAATCAAAGGCTGCATGGCCCCGAGCTGAGAGTGTCTACTTTTTGTTGTCAAACTTACAAGTTCAATTAGAATTCTAGGGTTTTGGTTTTTCTCAGATTTTTCTATTGATAACTTTTTCGTTCATCTCAGTCTCATGACTTTTTCATCCACTAATTAAATTCAAGTGATACAAAGTTTATTGGGCAGCATTTGCAGGTGGTCTGCATCAGGATAAACCCATAAAGACAAGGAGCAGATCAGCCCCATCACATTTCTAAAAAGTCAGATGCTTTTGTATCAGGAAGTAAAACCTAGAATAAAAGCATTATTTCCCATTCCCCTGGCTTTAAACCAGTACGCTTACACTGGAATCACTTATAACTAAATCACCACACTGTCATGAAGTTAGTAACATGGATGTAAAACAGTTTTCTTCCCCATTGTTCTGAGTTTAATGATATCTTGGGCATTGTGGTTTGAGCCAAAAAACCCACTCTTTTCATATATTCTTTAGTCAAGCAAGTTTTCAACATCCTAGTCTTTATATTGCAATATTTTAATTATTGTTTACTTTATTTAATTGCTCTTTTCCTAAATATACATATTTTCTCTCCACTTCAAGGCTTTTGGAATTTTTCCTTTCAGTCCAGTATCAAAGAAAACTTACAGTCTTGTATTTAAACTCCTCATGCTTGTAAACTAAAACCTGTGCAAGCCCCAAGGCCAAGGCTTTGGCTGTATGTTGTTCATAGCTGATTTTTTTAATGTATGTGCTAATATTTTAGGGAAAAGGTCTCTTGCAAAAGTAAGAATCTTATCAGAAAGTTGATGTTTACATTTTCAGATTGGGATGGAAAGATAAAAAGTGAAAATCTGAAGCTGATAAATGAAATTTCTTCATCCTTTATTTTTCCCCTTTTTTCCCCCCTCTTTGTTCTTTTTTTTCCTCATGTCATCTCTATGAANCATGATGGTGAGACACCCCCAAGCACTGAGGCACTTTAGTACTAACTGAAGCCTTTCTATAATATTTTGCAGGATGTCTTTTGTTGGAAGAACTCAAGGCACTTTCCAGGAAGGTGATCTTTAAGACTGTGTCTGGTGGGGACGCACCACACTCAGTGAAGTCCATGAAGACAGAGAGGGGTGGCATCACTGAGATGCTTGCAGGAGTAGAAATGCAATTGATCAGGCTGTTAGCAAGGATTAGCAAGCAATGTGGTGGGACAGAGGGTCCTGTGGGTGCCAGGGACCCCAGTCTTCACCTATCTGTGTGATGCGCTGTTTTGCTTTGGACCATGTCCTTGCAATTCTTGCAGTTTCTCAATCCTGTGCCATGTGCTGTGGGATGACCCTGCTTGAGCAGCGAGGTTGGACCAGATGACCCGCTGTGATCCCCTCCAACCTGACCTATTCTGTGACCCCATGAAACCTCCTGCAACTGCGTGGGCTAAACCACGGCCTTCCACGCTGGGAAGGCAGAGCAGGACTGAGGGGTCTTCCGACCTGCCTGCTCCCTGCACCGAGCTCCCCCATCCCATACCCACACTGACACTGCCCATCAACCTCAATTCGTGAAGTTACACCTAATTGCAATACACCCACCTGTATTCCTGGTAGTTACACCTGATATTGCAGTGGTCAGCGACAGCTTTCAGGAGCAGCAAAGCCTAGAGTCAGTTTTGGCAACAGTGTAGCATTGAGCAGACCTTTGAAAGGTAGGGTTGGTAATCTCTTGATAATAAACTTTCTCACGAGATTTTTAACAACCTTTGTGTCTTGTCTCAGCTGGAAATGCTATGAGAACATTTTTTCTTGGGGTATTTTGTCACTCTCAGTTTCAGATAGCAAGTGGGAAAACATTTATTCTAACATCAGAGAGATTGAAAAAAACGGTTTGGTAAACTGAATCAAAAGGGAAATTGAGGGACTTTGGTTCTATTTAGACTCTTTCCCTCAGTACTCCACAGAAAGAAATATGACAGTTGCAGAAATAAGAGGTGAAGAAAGCTGCCCAGATTTTTGGGACATCTAACTATTCTCCTTCCTGGTTCAGTTATTCCTTGTAGTACACTGTCTTTTATTTTGTCAGTCTACTTTTAAGCAACACAAGTAATAAGTCTTCCACTTTTTCCGAGAGACACAAGAATAAAGCCAGTAGATCTCAGAGTNGATGACCCTGCTTGAGCAGCGAGGTTGGACCAGATGACCCGCTGTGATCCCCTCCAACCTGACCTATTCTGTGACCCCATGAAACCTCCTGCAACTGCGTGGGCTAAACCACGGCCTTCCACGCTGGGAAGGCAGAGCAGGACTGAGGGGTCTTCCGACCTGCCTGCTCCCTGCACCGAGCTCCCCCATCCCATACCCACACTGACACTGCCCATCAACCTCAATTCGTGAAGTTACACCTAATTGCAATACACCCACCTGTATTCCTGGTAGTTACACCTGATATTGCAGTGGTCAGCGACAGCTTTCAGGAGCAGCAAAGCCTAGAGTCAGTTTTGGCAACAGTGTAGCATTGAGCAGACCTTTGAAAGGTAGGGTTGGTAATCTCTTGATAATAAACTTTCTCACGAGATTTTTAACAACCTTTGTGTCTTGTCTCAGCTGGAAATGCTATGAGAACATTTTTTCTTGGGGTATTTTGTCACTCTCAGTTTCAGATAGCAAGTGGGAAAACATTTATTCTAACATCAGAGAGATTGAAAAAAACGGTTTGGTAAACTGAATCAAAAGGGAAATTGAGGGACTTTGGTTCTATTTAGACTCTTTCCCTCAGTACTCCACAGAAAGAAATATGACAGTTGCAGAAATAAGAGGTGAAGAAAGCTGCCCAGATTTTTGGGACATCTAACTATTCTCCTTCCTGGTTCAGTTATTCCTTGTAGTACACTGTCTTTTATTTTGTCAGTCTACTTTTAAGCAACACAAGTAATAAGTCTTCCACTTTTTCCGAGAGACACAAGAATAAAGCCAGTAGATCTCAGAGTTAGCAATTTTTTCGTGATATCCAGAACATTTATTTTTCTTTTTCCCTTAGGACTTGGCCTCATAAACAATTTATCCCAGCTGAGCTCAGCTCTGGTGGTAGCTTTGTGCTCCCTTGTAGCATGCAAAAATTTCAGCCTGCTCCAACCTATTTCAGAGCAGTTTAGTGCAAATGAGCTTTTGGGCTAAAAGTGCACAGGTAAAGAGTTACCATGGCTCTGCTTACACACAGTAGCTTGTCAAGTGATGTATGCCTTACATGTGTCCAAGTTTTTAAATCCATTCCTGATGTTTCCTGGTTTAACTGGTTGGCCCAGTTCTCTTCAACATCTTCATTAACGACTTGGATGCAAGACTCAAGGGAACAATTAAGTTGGCTGACAACACTATACTAGGAGGAACTGTTGACTCCCTTGAGGGCAGGGAGACCCTGCAGAGAGACCTCAAAAAGTCAGAGGGCTGGGCAATCACTAACCATATTAAGTTTAACAAGGGCAAGTGCTGGAGCCTGCACCTGGGACAGGGCAATCCTAGTTGTGTGCATAGACTGGGGAAGGAGATGCTGGAGAGCAGCGCCACAGAAAGGACCCTGGGGGGTCCTGGTCGATGGCAAGTTGGACACGAGTCAGCAGTGCCCTGGCAGCCAGGGGGGCCAACCGTGTCCTGGGGGGCATCAGGCACAGCATCACCAGCCAGGCAAGGGAGGGGATTGTCCCACTCTGCTCTGCACTGAGGCAGCCTCACCTCGAGTGCTGGGGGCAGTTCTGGGTGCCACAGGATAAGAAAGACATTAAGGTGTTAGAGAGCATCCAAAGGAGGACACAAGGATGGTGAAGGGCATTGAGGGGAAGCCGCATGAGGAGTGGCTGAGGCCACTTGGTCTGTTCAGCCTGGAGGAGACTGAGGGGAGACCTCACTGCAGTCACAGCTTCCTCGTGAGGGGCAGTGGAGGGGCAGGTACAGATCTCTTAAGTTTTGTGACCAATAACAGAACTCGAGGAAACAGCATGACGCTGAGACAGGGAAGGTTTAGGCTGGGTATCAGGAAAAGGTTCTTCACCCAGAGGGTGGCTGGGCACTGGAACAGGCTCCTCAGGGAAGTGGTCACAGCACCAAAACTGACAGTTCAGGAAGCATTTGGACAATGCTCTCAGGCATGTGGTGTGATTCTTGTCTCCTGCAGGTCTCCTGCAGGACTTGATGATCCTGTTTGGTCCCTTCCAACTCATCATATTCTGTGATACTATGATTAAAACATCCCTGTAAATAATAACTCTGTTCCCAAGGCATCTATATTAGATGGGCACTTTCATTCAGCTCTCAGGCAGGCTGTGTATAGTCAACTCTTAATCCTTTCTCATACCTTGGTCTTTCTGTCTTCCTCATCTCTTTTCCTGCTGTCTTCTGAATTCCCTGCAGTTTCCCTGCTCCTCTGGCTCTGGGGAGCATAGCACAATACTCCACGTGCTCGCATCACAGCCCTTTCTGAGCACATCATAAACAGCAGTTTAGTTTTATGTATGAGCACAGCTTTGAGTGAACTGAACAGTGCACTTCCCCTGTGCCTCATACCAGTTCTGCTGAGGGCAGCTGTTAATTTCTAGACCAATATATTGTGTACTGTTCTCCAAAGTTTTCCCCTTATCCTTTTAACAACTGTCCTTTTCAGAAAGACACACATCTAGAGCTCCGTTGTTGTGCCTCAGTTATCTACAGATCACATATGATCAATGAAAAGCTCCTCTCTTTGCCCTGCCAGCTCTGCAAGCCTAACTGGGATCTCACAATGAAACTAGGATCTTTCTTTGGTTATACAGGATTCCCAGGAATCCTGTTTCAGCCTGAGCCTGAGCTCTATTATCAATACAATTAAGGTGAATTTGAGCTGCCCTGTAAAGTTTTCAAAAGAGCTTACATGACCTTAGAGGCTGGGGCTTATTTTCAAAAGTAACTTGGTGCACTCAGAGGCCTAAGTAAATTAATTCTCTATTAAATTGGTTCTCTCTTACAATTTAAGTGCTTTTGAAAAGAGAATTTAGGGTTCCTTCAGCATTTCGGGCATTTCTGACAAGATTCCTGATGTTATTTAGGTGCAAATGTATCAGACCTCAGCTAGCACAGAAAAACTGGGAAGTACCAAGTTTAACTTTCAAACTAAAATTTGAGTTTAGGGCTGTAAGGCCCAGAAAACTTTTGCTGGAAACTAAAACAATCCAATCCTGAAAGTAGTGAAAATAAACATAAAACCCTTCATCCCTGGCTTAAATGTAGTCACAGACTAAGCAACTAGACACACTGTGGTGGCTGCTGTAAATCTCCATTCAGGGACACTCAGTGCAGCTGAAGCAAGTGACAGGACACAGCAACAAATAAGACACTCCATTATTTTAGAGGACATTTTGTTTGAGGCTTTGGAATTTTTACTCTGTACTTGCCTTCACTGTAATGGGCTACTTCTCTTTGTGGTTCTTAATGTTTTATAAACATTTCTAGTAAATACGAAACATTTAAAATAGGCACATATTTTAAAATATTAAAAATATGCAAAAAATGCACCATAGACATGAAACAGCAATATTGCTTATGGTTGTACTGATTTACTCCTGTTTGTCTGAGTTTTGCCTGGGAATATTATTAAATGTCCTGAAATTGAGGTCAAGAGAATTTTCTGCTCAAAAGTCTTATACTATGTCAACTAAATGGACTATGTTCCTCAATCAAAATGCGATTTTTAATAATTTTTTGTTTCTCAGTTGCACTCACTGTGGTTCTTCATTGGTTATATTCTCTTGCCAGAGAATGTTGCTCACAAATAGCTACTGAAATGCTGGTGGATGAAAGGTACATTAATAAAAAGGTATATTAGAAACAACCTTTAGCCCAAGTGGGCAAATCAGTCTCCCATAGAACAGTATTAATTCCATTGGAATTAGAATAGAGTTCATCAGTGCTACATATAGTTGTCATGGAATGAGACTCACATCTGAACTCAAAGTGCACACTACCCTACACTGTTAGAGAGAAGAAACAAGTCTGTTAGCGATCCAGTCTTACGCTGGAGAAAGATATAAAGAGCTACTTCACTTTAAACAGATTTATCTTTTCGTTTAGTTTCAAGGTTTTTGTTGCACCCTCAACTCTGCATCAATTCACACCAATGGAGGGAAAGCAGCAGAGATACGGAAGAAGAAGAATCAGTGCCACACTTTTGTAGGCAAGCTATCAGTCCAGTGAACTTGTTCAAGATGAGAAATTTATTTTCAGATTTGTCTCTATGTGTGCTTAAACTTGCTTCTGATCCTACAGGACGCTCATCTTGGCATGGTTAGATGGCTTCTAAGGCCAGCATGACTGCAGGAGCAGAAGCAGGCTGTCTTATGGCAGTGGATCGCTGCATTCTGAGGAAGGGCTTGACGGGGTCTGTTGGGTGTGATGGGATTGCATAAGGAATAAACCAGGCAGGATCTTGTCTCTAGATCTTTTGTGTTTATATATTTTTACTCCATGAGGTTAGATGGCATTGGGATGCCAGCCCCTCAGCTGTGATGAAGAGATCATTTGATTTTGCAGCGATGTACATACTTCACAGTGGTTCTCGGTGTGTTTTTGTAATTAGGCATATTTAACTGTGCCTTGTTTTACTGCTGGAGGAAGAATCTCATTTGTCAGCAGTTTTAAGCTTTGCCAAATAAAGGCTTATTGGCAAACTGCATTGAGCGCTCTGATAATAACCCAACTTTAGAAAACACACACCCTGCTGTGTTGTATTCAAGCCATGGTGCTGTTGAAATTAAAAGGGGAGACAATGCCTGCTTTCAAAAACTGGAGGTTCTTTGTATTCTAATAAAAGCCTAAATTAATGTTTTAAAAGGTTATTGCTATTTTTTACCAGCTAGCTGGCACTGTGTATAAATCTTATTTAGGCAGGGTCCTACATTATTTCACTGTTTTTAACACTTCAGCCAGTATCATACTGCCATGGATAATCAGTTCCTGAAATTCATTAGTCCAACCCGTTAAATCCCTTTTGTTTAGCTTTAATAGCAGGGTATTTCTGTGTATTCGGGAATCTAATATATGATGTACGTTCTGACAACACCAGCAGGGACCACAAATATTTCTTACATAATCTAAAGGACATATGTTTGGCTTATGGCAAAAATAACCTCATCATTCCTGTGTTTTAGGTTGAGGTGTCCATGTGAGGTCCTTTTATAAGAGCAAAGTAATAGGAACTATGTATAATTTAATCTTGTTGGCTTTTAATACATTTCCTTCAGCTTTTAAAGAGTGCTCTAGGAAATGGAAAAACACACAGTCAGCTATGAAATTCTATGACACTGATGCAGTCAGGCTATAAAATATTCTTTGCATCTTAATTGCATTTTATATAGCTGTATAACCTTGTGTAATTCTTAACTCTATAAATCCTAGCTCTGCATCCCGCTCCAGCAGCTTGGCGAGAGCAGCAGAGGAATGTTTCCCACAGTTCATTGTTCAGTTCGGTTGTGTGGGCAGAGCACAAACGTCAGGACTAAGCAGGAAACTTGCACTGAACTTTGCAAATTGCTTTTTTGCAGACAAAGGATTCTCCTCATCTCTGTGGATGAACCTGATCTCGCACGATGAGATCCGTATCTGAGCTCTTTCCAAAACCAACCAGCCGTGATTTGACAGCCAGGTGAATGACAGAGCCTGTTTTATTTAGCTGGTTCACTTAAAGGTTTGGAGGACAGTGTAGAGGAGAGGAGAAGGTAGTTTTATTGGTGTATAACTGTGAGAACAAACCAGGGCATGACAGAAGCTAAATACCTATCAGGTGAGAGATCAAGCCAAAGCCAGAATAATCTTTCAGGCACCACCAACCATGTGAAACACTGACATAATGCAAGTGTGCCCGCAGTGATACTGGACCCAGCAACACAGCAGATGCACTTACCAGTACTTTCTGCCCTCTGATCGTCCTCTTCCAGTACGAGCTGCATCCACAGCTTGTGCCACACTCACAGCCTTGCACTTGCTTCCCCACTGTAAAACAGAGGCTGAAAAAAGAACACCCCTATGCAGAGACAGGAGACTGGTTTAAAAGTGAGGGAAACAGTGGGAGGATCATAAAGTGATCTGTTCAACTCTGTAGCATATTTCTAATAATAGAAAGTTTTTAGAATGGATAGACAGAGGCATAGCAGGATCCAGTGGCTGAAAACTGAAGCTGGATAAATTTAGATGAGAAATAATGCTCTGTCTACACTGCAGATTACAGTGCAGTGTTGAGATACATGAACATTAAATGAGCTAATTCAGAGAGCAAAAGCCATCCAACAGCAGTGGCAGGGAGATCCCAGATTGATATTGCTCAAGAGAATCAAAGATCCTACCCAGAAGTCTGTCCTACTGCAGCCCAGCCATTCCCAGCTATCCAGCGAGCATTTAAACTCACCAAGCATCCCAGAGCTTGGCCCGTGATCTGCACTGGAGGTGTAGCCCGTATCACAGAATCACAGAATGGTTTGGATTGGAAGGGACCTTAAAGATCATCTAGTTCCAATCCCCCTGACGTGGGCTGCGGCACCTTTCACTAGACCAGGTTGCTCAGAGCTCCATCCAACCTAGCCTTTTCAAGAGCAAGTGTAGCTAATATTGCAACATCTCGTCAAGGAATGCTGAAATTAGTGAGTGGCATGCTGTGTCTTGCTTTGTATATAAGATGTAGGCAGATTTTAGATGAAGATCCCTTTCTGGTTTTGGGAATTCTGTGTGGTTGTATAAAATGGATGCTGTTGAGCACCTGTTGAGAAGGTACTCAACAGCTGGAGGTCAAGCTATTTGCATAGTTGAAAATTTCTGCTACACCAGCTGAAAATCAGAATTTCCATGTCATGGTGAACTTTGATATTTTAGCATTTGGCTTCATTTTACTTCAGAAGACATTTTTTGTTTCCTGTAGTGCTAACATTCTGTAATTCTTTTTGCTTTGGAAATACTTTCCACAAAATACATTGCTTTTGACAAACCAGCATTTCTGCAATGGAAAATCCTTTCTGACTGAAAAATTTCAAACTCCCCACCACGCAGTTGAAACTCATGGGTTAATCTCCATGAAGTTCCACAGGACCACCGTCTGCAGGAGGGACTTTTACAGCCTCTTTTAGAGAACAAAAATAAAGAGGAACTGACTTTAGCCCAAAGGGATTAATTGGTACCCTTATTTCATTAGGTTATTTAAAGCAAAGATCTCATTAAACTTTCATTGGAATAACGTTAGAAAACGTTTGTAAGCTGCAGCTGTTGGGAAGAATTGAGAGGTCAGCAAATTACCAGTTGATAACAAAAAGTAGTATTACGGTCTGAGAGAGGGAGAATAAAGGTGCAGAGTGGAGATTTGGGACCTTTTAATTCTCTGGTTTTATATTTGTTGGCTATGCAGACACTGATGTGCCGCTTGCTCCATGTAAAGTCTCTTGAGCTAAGAAGGCTCAACAGAAGCTGAGGAGACCTCACAAGCCTGGAGTGTCAAAATAAGACAAAGTTGTTCGTGTGGTTCTTCACTGAGGTTGTTTGGCTCTCTTTGGCCTAATTAGCTGCTGTGTTACAGATGATTTATGTTCTCTTAGTTCACCCTGTTGAAACTGCTCCACATGCAGCACTAATGGAACAGTCTTGGCTCCCCCAAAGTGACCGCGTATGCGTTGGGGTGAGATCAGGACAGCATGGCAGCGTGGGGAAGAGAGCAGCCTTAAACCTCAGCTCCAGATGCCTTGCATCCCTTACAGCCTTTATGTTTCTGAAGCTGGAGTTTTGTATTTATTTTGTATTGGACATATGGAAATTCAATTAGAAAACCTTTCCACTGGGTTAGCTTGAGAAAGGGGTGAATGATGGTTACCTCCTGGTTGGGTTTGGTTAGTTTTGGCCCACTTTCTGTGCTGCTTGGACCTGTGTAAAGTGGTGTTTGAACCGAGGGGGCCGGACCCCATACAAACAGCTTTCTGGGGTCACTATGAGGTGACAGGTCAACAGTGCAGCTCCTTTGCATTCGAGGGAATGCACAGTCTGCACTGAAGCCATTGGACACCTTGGCCAGGCCATGTTACCAGCAGTCATGATGTCTGAGTTCCCATCTCAGTCCTGCGACCTCATCCCTCCCCTTCCCTGTATCCTCCCTCCCCTCCTTCTCCTTCTCTGCAGCCATATGGGCTATGCTGATTGTCTCACAGGGTCAGCAAAGCCCTGGGCCCACCTGCCTGGGACCAAGGCACCCACATGGATCCACATGTGCATCCACGGCTGGTCTCTTCCCTGTAACACTGTTCCCAGAGGGCTTACACAAATGTGACCAGGAACAGTTTGCATTTCTGAGGATTTGGGGAAAAGAAAGGTTCAAAATGCTGTCCTGTTGCAGCATCATCTGCCAGCTCTACTTGCAGTAAGCAATGGGAAGTAGCTTACAATCAAGCAAACTATTTGCTAGAAAAATCAGATTTGAAGCCCTAAGAAGTGAAGTTGAATTGATTGTTCTTCCTTTATGGAACAGGAATGCTAATGGTGTCATACTTTGATGCCATTAAATGGACTTAATGCTCAACTGCTGCAGCAAAGGAGGGCTCTGCTTCTCTCCCTGCCTGTCCCCCCACCACTCCCCTTCTGCTGGCACTGACAGTGTTCTGCCCCCACCAGCAAACGTGTTCAGAAAGCTAGATCAGCAGAAAACTAGCTCTACAGAAAGGAGCAGAGAGACGTCAGCTGGCTCAGATCTCCAACCCAGCTCATCTGAGGCCAGAAAAATGCCAGCGCACAAGGAAAAGTGGGATGAGAGGAGCAGGGACCATTTTCAGTGGTGATTATTGTTTAAATCAGAATAGTTTCCCTTCAGAGCCACAACCTAAGATTTGAAAATGCCAGAATGGGTACCCTGCCTCTATTAAGCCTTCCAGGCTGGCTGGCTGTTCCCACTCTAAGAGCTCAGACATCCTACATGCTCTTCTGCCAGCCCCTCACCTGCAAGCCTCTGCAGCTGCCGGCACATCAGCAGTTCCAGCCTGGAAGAATTCCTGGCTGGGGGAATATTCCTATTTCTACTTGCTTTTTTGTATACTTACATTGCATTGCAAATGCTGATTGTGTTTTACCCTGGGGATTATAAATCCTAACAAAGTACTCTGAAATCATTGAGCTGTTTCAGTTAGCAGTTCCTGGCCAAAAGAATTTTGGGGTTTTTTTTCTGTAAGTGAGGTTACAATCAATGCTTGAAATTTGGCAACTGCTGAAGACCTGCGTAGTATCACTGAAAAAGGAATAAAGTAATCATCAAGACAGGGAAATTTGACTTATATCATCAAACACCTCTTCCATGGCCTGTATATATTGAGAATTTAGACTCTCAAGTAGTAAAACTTCAGTAACTGTGCTCTTCTGGCTGCCACAGGTAACAGTCCATGTGCACACTCCCAGTTCCTGACAGATACGTGGAAGTGTGACTTAGCATAACCCACTGTCACTGAAGTATAACTTGGTTTTCGATTACTTGGGTTACACCCCGTTGGTGAGGGCCTGTGAACACCTGCAGACATGCAAACACACACGTGCGGAGTTGCCACGACGGAGCCGACACCTACCAGCGTGTCACGCTGCAAGAGCTGTTATAAGTCTGAACTCACATGGATGTGTTCTACTGGAGGAGAACCAGCATACCCATGCTGGGTCTAAGAAAATTGACGTAACTGCTCCTGAATTGAATTTTGGTATCTCATTGTGTTTCTGTTATGAAAGAGAAGGGTGAGCGCTGGCTTGGTCAGTCCTGTGTGTTGCTGCACGAGGTACCACAGATGGGTAGGAAGCCCTGCAGCCACACAGACAGAATTAGAATGGTCTGTAATGGATGGAAGCTGTATTGAGACAGAACCATCTCCAGGCTGAGTGCTATGTATATGTACACATATATTGATCTTTATGAATCAGCCTTTGAACTTGTATTGACAAAGGGTCAAATTCTTGAATTTGAAAGTTGAAAGTTGAATTATAATGAAGTGTGATTCCATTAATTTCAGCTACTCCCTGGCATATCTGCATTTCTCTCACAGTTGTGAATATCTTGGTCCTTCAGGAACAGACTTGCTTACTCTGTTGCCTTTGAAAAACAATCCTTGTCCTTGATGTTAGCTCTGTTTCACCTAGAGTGAAGCTGTGGGATTTGCAGGCTAATATACAGTGTGATCCCAGAAATGCATATGCGCAGTGAATATGTGCTTTTAAGGCTCACACAGCTCTCTGAAAAAACTGCTACCAGTGAATCTCACGTGATCAATACTTGCCTCTCTTCTAGGTTTTCACATTATGCAGAGTGGCAGTAAGAGATATTTTTAGTATGCTTGAATAAATAGAGCTTGTTTCTGTTTTCACAGTTTGGGTTTTATCTCAAAAGACTTGTGCACGAGACTTGAGATTGTCCAGCAGAAAAGTGAGAATTCCTTTCTCTGGAGTTCCTTCATGTTTGCTCCTCCAGTGGTTGCACAGCCGGAGTTGTCATCTGGTCGAGGCACGTGCACAGACTTCAGTTTCCATGTAGACAGTGAATTGGCACCTCTTTAAGGCCATGTGTGTGCTGTGGGACTGGTGACCTCCAGGGCTGCTCACTCCCGGTCCCCTCCGCGCCACACGGCGGGGTGGCAGGGGGCTCTGCCCACTGTGGGGAAGACAGCCAAAGGGCAGCTCTGACATTTCCCTCTACTTCTTTTTTCCTTGATGGAGAAAGCAGAGCATTCGTGAGTCAGTTCCTTAGTGTTGCCAACCTCTGTCACTCATAAATCGTTAACTGGGCATGCGAAATCATGCCATCTGGGGCTTTGAGGGCTGTTGTGTTTTTTAACTCTATCTTTTGCCTCCTAGGTTGCAGGAGCTTTGGGTGTCTTTCTTTCAAACCTCCTTTTGTAATCCCCAGTTTAAACAGGGAGCAGTTCCATTTCTGCAGCAGTCTCAGCTGGACTGCATCTTCAAACATAAGGCAGCAAATTGGGATATGTGCATAGGCTGGACTATGGGGTTTCCTCAGCCACTGTTTGATCTCCTGACTATCTTTCAGCTCCCAAGTCTGTCCTTTGTAATGTTTCGGTTTATAAGAAACCAATAACCATTGTAGAAAGACATCCTGAGCAGAGTTTATGTGGTCTCTTGCATAAGCCAGAATTTCAAGTACACCAGAAAACCCTGTTCACTGTGGTCTTGAATAGCATTAGAATTGCTGTTTTGCCATACTGCTACTATGAATCATTAGGCTCCAGCAATGTAATGCCCATTAGATCATCCATTTCAGCTCCCAGTCCCTGTCAGATTGTTCTCTACAAATATTTTCCTCATACGAGGTCTTGCATTCAGTTTACTACATCGTAGACTTTCCACTGCTTCCCTTGGAAAAGAGTGGATCAAGAATACTAGGAAACATCAAATCACATTGAATATGTCATTCCAGACTGTAAACAAACAAAGCTAAAAATAATTTCAGGACCATGTGCAGTGGAAACCTTCCACTTCCAAAAAACTACCAAAGAGCTACTCTAAGGGAGCCCTTGCACGTCTTTGTATAGTTGTAGGTTTTCCTTTGTCAGATATTTGTATTTAAAATATAAGATAAGAAAGAATATTCTAGAAGCTCAGAATGGTGGTTTCTGTTGGAGAGATAGAAAATGAAGCAGACTTGTGGTTCTGCTGCTTGTTTACGTGTCATCCTCCCTTAATGGTAAATAATTATAAG
The DNA here is from genome assembly GCA_013399875.1 of Gymnorhina tibicen. Lineage (NCBI taxonomy): Eukaryota > Metazoa > Chordata > Aves > Passeriformes > Artamidae > Gymnorhina > Gymnorhina tibicen. Next base: position 1,154,353 of record VXAZ01003270.1, read on the forward strand.
CAGAATCAAATGATAGATATCTGCTGTGCTGAATTCCACTGTTCTGATTTAGTTACACTAAGCATGGAGGTTTTGAGTCTGATTTTTAAAACTGTCAGGCGCCAAATGGCATGCTTCACATTAGCCTGCAGTTCTGTACCTAATTTGCATGCAGTTATGCAAATTAAACATTTGACTTGAGTAATCACACACAAATCATCATGTCTGATCATTTGCACACATGCTTATTTACTTCATTTGCTCAAATAAAATATATACTCAAACTAAGCAGACAGCTTAGTCTGTAACCATTTTAGTAACCAGCTTCAGAATTTCTGAGGCTGATAATGTTGTTTCTTAATAGGGCAGCTGCAAGCAGTTAATAGTGTAGGCATCTTTTAATAAAATTTCCCTTGTGCATTTTTGCATGCCTTTAGAATCTGTTAGTGATGGACATAGGGTTGCCTGAATGCATGGAAAGTCAAATGCATGGAAGTTTGCTAAAGCTGACCCTCAGTTGTATTCTTGTCTGTCGGTATGCTAAAAGCAAGTAGGAAAAAATAACCCTGAGGACTAGTTAGTACATAACCTGGTTTGGGCAGCTTAAGCAAGAAGTGCATCTACACATGCTAGTTAGAAATGTGCAAATTTAGCCTTTTCCTGCAGTGAAAGAAGCAAAAAATAAGATTACTTCTGTACCCAAATATTCATTCTGTCAGTAGCATTCCACTGTTCCAGGAAGTTGCAATAATATGGATTGCTATCTGATGACAGAATATCAGCTTTTGGAAGAAATGTGAAATTATTTAGCAAATGAAGCAGAAAGTGGGGGTTCAAAATATTTCAAATACATTCAGTTCTTGAGGGAAAAGTGGCTGTTGGCAGAGGCACAGAAAACTGCCTTCATACACTAATGCTCAACAAATCTATGAAAAATGCATTTGATAAGCAAGGTCTTTTGAAATTAAGATGGTTTTATAATTTCTTTGTGTACAAAATTGGAACGCAACCAGTTCTTGTGAATTAGATAAATAAGCAGTTTAAGAATTAATCCTAAAAAAAGATTCAAAGAAAATAATATTATTCCTCTGAGGTTGCTGTAGGACACCCTGCTGGGTGGTGCAGTACCAAAGCTGCCTGCCTGCATGGTGAACTCTGAAGGCTGTTTGCCATAGGTAAACCATGTCTTGTATCACATTCAGAACTCTTCAGGTAGGTGAGGAGGGCTGGGACACATGAAGGCACCTCTGTGGTGAATTACAGAAAGCGGAAGTCCCTCTGAAATCATAACAGTGCTGAGATCTCTGCTTCTCCGTGTACACTAGGATTCTTTGGGGCATATCCACTGAGCCTTTGGTACCCAAGGAAATGCACTCTCAGAAGCATCAGCTATTGTTTTCAGGCATCATCGTGACTTAGATGTCACTTTAGTTAACCCATCTGCATCCCTCTTGGTCAGGTACATTAAGTCCATGGTGGTCAAGCTGGCCTGATTCCTGCCAAAATAACTCATGGTCGGGAGAGGAGCTGCTGATGCCTATGTAAAAGCATCTTTAATTAAAAATGGACTCTTGCCTAAAAGGTCCGAGGTGGTCCTGGCAGTGACAGACAGTCCAAGACACAATGCTATCTCCCCACCATCCACGCCCTGCCACACACCTGCACAGACAGCTGCAGGGAGTGTTCAGAAGACCTCAAGTGATAAAAAAAAGTGTAGCATCTAAAGCAAACCTGCTTTGGTTTGGTTTTGGTTGGCAGAGTCATGCAGGCCGTGAGCATGGCTTGACTTTGGGGGAGGCTGGGAAGCTGCCTGGCCAGAGGCAGGCCCCATGACCTCAGACTAAACAGCCCCTTTACAAACAATGGGGGTGAGAGATAAGTTTTGCTTTGTTTTGGTCTCCATATTAATTGTGATTAAAAATAGAGCCCTCAGCAGTGGCAGAGAGCAAAACAAGTGTGGCATTGTTAGCTTTATCAGGAGAAACAGGGAGCATGAAGGATGAAAACATGAGGCAAGAAGAGAAACCAAGGACTGTGTCAGTCTGGACCACCCGTTCCCCCCGGCAGAATCTACCTGCTCATTTTCAGTGCAGAACAATAATATATTTTTCTCCATGCTTTGTGCTTAAATGGAAGCTTTAATCTGTCAGTAGTTGGTGTCTGGAGATGACAATCCTGTTCTTAGATCATCCATTCCCTGCCTCCAGTTCAGGATTACACAACTACAACTAAGTAATTTGGTGTTCTCAAGACTTTAGCACTGGAAGTAAAATCTCAGCCCCACTGGGATTTCCAATAACAACATATCCATCAGTTTCAACAGGTTTCACCCAAGGGAAATAACATTCCAGCTCATTCTGAAAGCCTTGGCTGACTTGATCTCTAGAAGGTGAGGACTGCAACACCGTAGACTCAGCCTCAGAGCTGTGTAGGGAGATGCTTCTGACAGATCAGTGCTTACATCTTCTAGTGGTTTGTTTGCTGTGTGCATGAATTTGGGCTTAGTGATGAGAGAGGAGTTTGGAAGTTTCATTGGAAACAGTATGGGACAGAAATACTCAGAAACAGATCCCATCAGCATTCATTAATGTTTGTTTTATTACACCAGCAGCCATTGATACCTACCACATGAAAGCTCCATTTTTGTGGCTGTTACATGAACATGAATATAACAAATGACATTTGCAGACCAAAAGACACGAAATCTTAAAAAACTTTTTGTATTCTGTCCCAATGTATTTCTTAAGTGCCCACCCCCAAACCAAGAGCAGTTTGAGATTAACAGAGCGAGTGAAAAAAAGTGAAATTTTTAATTTTGTGTCATAAACAGCACAGATAGGAAGTCTGGACTGGCTGAGACCAAAGGTTTGTCTGATTCTGTATGTGATCACGTCTAGTGGTCATTCTTATGACCAGATAAGTAAACACTAGCCTTCCTCACAATGTTCTCCCAGCCTCCAACCATCTTTGGCTAAGCATCAATAAATGGAGTATTTGCATTCAGTAACTTGAATGGATTTTTTGTTGATTGATTCATCCGGTTGCCTTCTAAACCCATTTAAACTTACAGCATGAAGGACATCCTACTAAAAATAGTTCTGTAGCTGTGTCTTACATCAGGACCTCCTTGTCTGCTTTTACCTTGCCGTGTGCTCATTTGACGTGATGTCCTCCAACTCCTGAACTGGAAGATTCATTGATTTCTGTTCTTATTTCTCCCTCAAATTTTCCTTTCCCAACCTGAAAAAATCTTAGTCTATTTAACTTGTTCCTCTATGGAAGGTGGTTTTTTTTTTTTTCCTTTGATAGTCCTTTTTGCCCTTCTGTATATTTTTCTTTCTACTATGATTTTTTTGTGATGGGGCTGGATTTAGACACTGCCAGCACCATGTGTCTTTGCTTTGCTCTCTGTTCCTTTGCTGGCATTCAGCTTGCAGTCTGAGCACTTGCATTTCTGAGCACTGAGATGGTGTTACAGCACAGTCTATTCTGACCTTGGGACCTTCATTCCAAGGAGTAAGACTGAGTTTAGGTCCCATCACTGTAGGTAGAGTAAGGACGGTTTTGTATGTGCTGGATTTTTCATATTTGTCTGTATTGAACTTCATCTGCTCTTCTATCACCTAGATGCTGGTAATCTTCCTTGCTCGTGAGTTTTCACTCATAATTTGCTCTTACCCTTCTGTTCTGCCTTTTAAGCAATGTGAAGAGATTCCCTCTTACCCACAACAACTTAATTTCTTTAAGCATCTCTAGCAAGTGATCTTGTCGAGTGCCTTTGGGCACAAGCTTTTCAGTTAAGCTATGTCAGCTGAATACCTCTTATTCACAGGCTTGTTATCTACTTCAAAATCCTTACTAGAGTTATGAAGTATGATTTTCATTTGCAAAAGCTGGGCCGGACCTCTCCAGTATATCCTGTTTATCCCAGTGTCACCTAAAGATATTCTTTAAAGTTTTTTTCATTTCTACATTTTGCCTGGTATAAGCATTTTCCCTAGAACCTTTTTAAAAATGGTGCCATATTTGCCACTTTCCAGTGTTCTGATGCCAAGATCATTTTCAGCCAACAGCTGCACATTATAGTTAGCAGTTCAGCTAAATAAAGATGGAAGCAGAAAAAACACTGATTTTTTTTTTTTATTTATTTTTAGTTTCCTGGAAAATAGTTTAGTTTTGCAAGTTTCTGAATGACCTGGTATTTTAGTTTGCTGCTAATGTCAACCCATAACATTTAGTGATTATCCGCTAGTTTATCTTTTCACTATTTGACAAATATTGTGATAAAGGACACTCAGCCAGTCAGAGAGGAGAGAAGCTGACCTGTGCTTCAAGCACTGGGAAACCAAAAATGAAATGACAAACACAAAAAACTAACAGTAATCTGGAAACAGAGATAAATAAAACTCACATACAATAGAAAACTTGAAAAGAGGCAAAATAAAGCAGTCAATTTTATTTTGAGTTGTTCTCAATATTTTTCCATTTCAAAGGGGTTGCTGTTCTCAGTGAAAACCCAACTTTGCTCTAAATGTTTCTACCACTGTTAGAACTGAGCTTGGACGAAAGCAGCTTGTTCAGCAGTATCTGTTACTCATCAGGGATGTTGTATATTTAAACTGACGTAGGACTGCGCTACAGAGGCTGGAAACATTAAATAACGTGCAAGTTTGTGTTTCCTTGTGAACATAATTGCCTGACCTCTACAGCAGATGCAATTTGCCAAGATTTTCTTAACAAAGGCAGTGACCTTAGTTTACTACATCGTATGAATGTGTTCAAGCTTTGGCACTGGCGTATACCACATTCCCTTTCTTTCCTCTGCAGTTTTCCCTATTGTTTAACTCACTCTGTTTACTTGAGGCCCAAAAGAACCGGCACAAACTACCTGCTCCACCACACGTATTGATTAGGCTGATATCGAGTTACAGTTCCTTATTTTAAGAAGTTTTGCCAATGTGCAGTCCTGCGGAGCGTTGTTTATGAAATAAGGCTGTTACAAGGTCAGAGGACTAGCAGCCCCGTGGGATGCTAAATGGCATTGCAAACTGTATACTGTTAATTATTTAACATGTCTTCAGATGAGTGATTTGAACTGAACTGTCTCATCTTTCACAGCTAAATACTGAAGATGACTCAAAAGCTTTTATGGCCTAAATCATCCAGGGTAATTTACCTCTGAAAATTTAGATGGTAAAGAAACAGAAAAAGAAAGCTGGGTTTCTTACAGATTTGAGCCATTGTCCCTTTGCATTCCATTTTTTTTACCAACCACAACAGACCCAGTTCCTTCTCCTGTGTTCTATAACATCCTTACCAGGCAAAAGACATCAGATGCCCTCTGGGTCACTTTGTACCTGTGCCAGCCTCTGGCGCACAAATATGTGTGGGTTCAACCAGCACCTCCCTTATCTGCTGGATATTCTCTTCCCAGCCACTAATTTTCATGAAATCTGTAAGTTTTGCTTTGCTGAGACTCCTGCCAGTCTGTCAAATCTGACTGGAATGCACTCACTGTTGGCAGGGAGAGGAGGAAAATGCAAAGACCCTCAGTAACCGAAATTCCCATGGTGTGGTGCTCTTTTATGCTTACTGTCTCTGGAAATCAAATGTCCCCTGTGTCAATCATCCAGCCAAGAACATGCTATTTGAATATAACCATCTATTTAAAAGTAGATCATAATATGGGTGTATCCTGCAAGAGTTCACTAATGACAAGCTACTTCACATATAAACTGCCCCTTAAAGCTCCACAGTGGAGAGAAAAAAATATCCTTTACTCCTTTGCTTCATTTTCTCTTTCTTCTTTAGTTCACCAGCATCTTGCTGGTGAAGGACAAGTTGAGTTCAGTCCTCCACTACTCTTTGGACTAAATCATACACTGTCGGTCTTCCCTTCCTCATTTTCTGAGATGTGTCATTCCCTTCTTTTTTCTATGTCCTTTATATTGTTCCTTTTCCTTCCATGTCCAACTTTGCCACCATCTCCTCTTTTCTCTCTGGTCTTCTACCCCTGTCATGTTTCCTTCTCATCCTTATCTCCCTGCTTCATAATGCCTGCATGAACTCATGCCTTCTGAAATGCATTTCATCCATTTTGGTCAGAAAGGGGAGTTGAGGCCAGCAGGACTGCTTGAGTGGGCACCATATTAACTCAGGCTCAAGTTTTCCAGTGGAGTTTAAACAGCTGCTCAGCTTTGACACTTAATCCCCATTAATTTTGAGTAGGATTTAGGGGTCTAAATCCCTCTGAGCCTCTGGTCCCAGGTCAGCAACATTATCCATCCCATATCGTAGCACCTCAGCAAGACCCTCACAAAAATTACACTATAAATGACAGAAGTGGCCAATATACGTGGCCACTTTTTGCTGTGCTTATATCATCTCACGTGCTTCCTAATTAAATTGCAGTTGTGCTGATTGGTGGGGATGTACTTGGGGATGTACTCGTGCCTGAAACCGTGATAAAAATCTGCTGGGGGAAGAAGCTGAGAGGGGAAAAAGTCAGAGAAATATGGAAACCTGGGCACTGTGGGGATGTAAGACTGCCAGTTTGTGGATTGCCTGAATTCAGCAGGTTCTCAGGAGAACTATGTCTCTATGCACATTCTTCTCCCTTTTGCTCTCTGCAGCACTACAAGGAGAACTGAAGGAAACTGTGAGTAGGAAGGCAGATTTTCCAGTTCCCTTTGTAGGAATGACCCACTTAACAGATGATACAATCAGGGTATTTGCTCTGTTTTGCCGCTTCCAGTAAGGGATATTCAAAAGCAAAATGCCCATTCATTGGGCATTTTGTGTGTCCAAATTGGCTTGCATAAAGGAGCTAATCTTGTCCTCAGGAATCTTATTTGTTCAGGTGCAAAACAAGTGTCTGGAGTAGCTACCAATCTAAGTACAGATACTGGCGCCTAGAAAAAAAAAAAAGGAAAGAAAAGAAAAAAATTGAATTAAAATAAGAAAGAGAAAGAAAGAAGACTATTTCAGACAAGCCATAGTGAGCCCAAGCAAATTTCAAGTAAATTAATTGTGGAACAAAGTCAGTGTATGACTTTGGCCTCCTAAAATGGAACATATTCCTTATAAAATGGGCACACTGTGCAGCTCTCTGACATTTCCAAATGAAACAATAGAACCAGTAGAATGGAAAGTCTGCAGGAACGGCAGACAAGGAAAGGAAGTTTAGGTTGAACAAAGGTTTTGTTCATTTTTACAGCCCCTAGAGGAAGAGTAGTGCTGTACAGAAGCTGTTAATGATGGGCTGGATTGGACGGCCGAAACCAGTGCCAAGATTTAAATGTGTTTTTACTCCAAACTCCTCCCCAGCTGTCCAGATACCCTGCAGAATTTCCAGCTGGTGTGAACCCCATGGGCTTCTGGATCAGCACAAAAAGAAAGGGTGGGGGGGGGCAATCCTATCCGTGGTTTGCACGTCACCTTCTCGCTTGATAAATGCAATTCACTTGCATGAAATAGCAAATCATTAAGCTTTGTCTGACAAACTTGCAAGTTGACCTAAAGTCTTGGGTTGTAGGAAGGAACTGTGCTGTGCTGAGGGCTTGCTCAGGTAACTATGGCAACTCTGTTAGGCTTTGAAAGAACTGTCCTTAAGTGAAAACAGCTCCATCTTACCATCGCTGTTTAATAAATAATCTGCCAGTGGAGGAGGATTCAGGTTCGGAGAAGCTGTGCTTCCTTTCAACTAGGCTGGAAAACAGAAAAGTAAAATTCAGCAAAGCCTTTTTCAGAATTTCCATGACATGACTTTGCTCCCCGGGCGTGTAAACAAATCCCTCACGCGCTCCCGGGGCTCATCGGAGGGGTACGGGCTCTGAGACCTGCTCCTCACAGCAGGTAAATGCAGAATTAGAGCCCATGAACTGCTTTTGCTCGTAATCTCCCCGTTGTACTTGAAGTAATTTCTAAGATGCATGTCATAATTTTAGATCTACGTGAGCAAAATGAGATGTTTCTTTGTATTAGGCAGTGAGGGAAAGAAAAGGAGAGAAACCTTTTGAAATTTTTCATTCAAGACCGTCGGGGGAAGATTCAACCTGTGTAGTTCTGCGATATGTCAAAGTGCATCAGGGTCAGAAAATAACACGGCACAGTTCCTGAGTGGGAATGATGTTTACAGGCTTTTCTTTTACAAGTTTGGATTCTGACAGGGACATTACATGAAAACTTACAATTTGTTCTTTATAACTAAGAGCTGTTTTGAATAGTAGCCAGACAGTCCAGGCCAGGTTCTTTTAGGCTCTGATGCAGCAAGGACGGGCCTTAGGGCCTGTTAGGAGTTTTCTGTTGGCTTCAGTCACGGCTGCGTCACTTGGGCGTATCAGAGGCATAAAGGTGGGACACCTTGGTCAGCAGCAGACTCATCTCCCCTGCCTCTCCCTGCAGTAGAGTGAAGGAGGAATGGCCAAAGCAGCGCAGCTTCGCCCTGCTGCTCAAGCACGTCCATGTATTTTGAAGCCTGAGGCGTCTCTGTTCCAGCGCACATTTTGTACTTGGCTGTTTAACCTCTTCTTCACGAGATGGGGTGGGCAGCACGATGTATTCAGAAGCGTTGTCAGATAAATAGAAGAAAGCTTCCAGGGCCAGCTGAGTGACTTCCACAGATCTTCCACAGGGTCTTACAGATACCTGAACAGATCTATGGTACCTTTCAGATCTAAGCATTTTAAAACCTGTCCAGTCTCCTGACCAGCTAGGAGAGCTCTCACCCCACCTGTGACCTCCCTTCCCTCTGTCCATGGGCATGCCCTCTGCAAGGAAGGCAAAGGCACTGAGGGCCACAGTGTGCCCTTTCTTCCCTCCCTGCCCTCTCACTGTGTGAATCCCATCCAAGTTTGCCTGCCAATATCTACTGGTCTCTGCCAGCATAAACAGTGGCAGAGGGCCACAGGGACTGCAATTCCACTTATGAAGAGAGGAACAATAAGAGATCAGTTTGGTCCAGAAAACATATGGAAGTGGACAAAATGGAGGCATGACAAAAGCAAAGAGAAGATCTACAGAAATGGTACCTGTATGACTTCTCCAAAATACTGCAGAACCGTGGTAGGGTCACCTCTGCCTTCCCCAGGTCCATAGCCTGGGGGGAAGACAGCAGTTCAGACCCTTTGAACATGGTCCCAAAAAGGATGCAGGATCCAGTGTCATCAAGGAGAGGCACCTGCCTCAGCTTTGTCCATTGGGCGTCAATATAATGAAGCCACTAGCAGCACCAGGCAGGAACAGAACCTGGTCACCACCCCAGGACAAGGCAGAGGAAATGCCATGGACAATGCCAGGATGAGTGGGATGACTGAGGAAATGAAAGGAAATGTGTTCCCTGCTGAAACCTCCAAATTTGGAAGATGCCTTCTACCCTGTCATGTCTCTGTTTTCTCGGGATGTGTTGGTTCCTGAGCTGAAGATTAAGGCTTGCAGGCTCATAGACACTCTCTGGTTATTGTCTATGAGACTAAGACATGAAGTCATTAAAAATAACTCCTCTTGCCACTACCCAAATAACTCAGTAGGGTTGAGTGACTGTAACCCAATTTGACCTTTTGTCATTCCGAGTGCTGCTATTGTGAGGCTGCAGTTTCATGATTTGTGGAGAGCAAATTCCCCTCCAAACAAAGGCCAAACCAGAGCCAGGGCGCTGTGCACGTCTCTGGGAGAGCAGGGTGGAGTGGCCATGCCCAAGTCCTCTCTGAACTGAGGCAGCCCCAAAATCACCGCATTCCTGGGGAGGGCCTGTCACAGGGAATGGCTGAGAACCTTCCATACTCATCTGGAGTGAAGGTTTATCACTGCAATCTATCAAGATTTGGACAAAGTGCGCCTTTGTAGGTGAGATTAAGTTTCCACCCCTGATCGAAGAAAGGAGGGGGAGGAAAGGGAGAGAGGCTCAGAGCCTTAGAATCCTAACACTTAGATGTCTTAATTAAAGGTAAACTTTTCCTTTGGGGTGGCTGTGGTTAGAGCAGCAGGCAGAGAAACCTGACAGCACAGGCTAAATAGAGAGAAAAAAAGACTCCTTTTTCATTTTTTCTTTCCCAAACTTTCACTTTGGCCTCAGTCTGAAATGGCTTTGAAACTGCAGACACCTTCATGTAAATGTTCTTAATAAAGGAAAAAAAGTCCTCTGCGGGACATTTGTAATCCTTCTGATTTAGATGTTTTAATAATGTGCGAGTTTATCTTGGAAGATGGTGGCTGACCTGAAATTAATGTCTCTGTCAACGTAAGGCTAAAAGCTCAGACAGAAGACTTAAATATAATAATATAATATGTGTCTGTATGTGTGTGTATATACACACACACATATATATAGACATATATATGCATGTGCTATATAAACACATCTTTAAATAATCATAAACTCCCTTTAAAAATTATTTCAGCACAAATTAAGGTATAGACAGCATCTGATTGGCTCAGTCAGTACAGAGTGGTGCCCCATGATATATTCATTTCCTATTCTGGTGTGGTTAATTGGGTATTTCAATTTAATTACTGCAGTCAATAGCACTTTCGGTTGAGTGTCTTAAGTGTTCATTTAATTTACTGTAGATTTAATAAGGCAGCGGTTGTATGTAAAGCTGTTAACCATCTGGATGGGCTGCAAAGCCCATCTTTTCTCATGGGTAGCTGGAGCCTGATCCAAGACACACTGATGTCTACAGCAGTCTTTCTGTTAGCTTCAGGAGCTCAAAACCTAGGCTCCTTGGGGAGCTAGGCGGTGGGCAAATGCCTCTGGCTGTGGGCTTCCTGGCTGGCCTTCATGAGGGAGAGTTTTTAATGTGCCGTTTCTTTTCCATAGGCAATTTCATACAGCAGTAATGGCAGGAAGAGCAACCCATGACTCGGGGTTTGGTAATTGTGAGCTCTGAGACTGAGCCTTAGAGTTTTAAGCAAAATTTCAAGTGGTTTTCTCACAGCCTGGGTAAGGAGGTGATGAGTTGGGTCACACCTAGGAAAATTTAAAATAAACACACCAATTTGACAAACCTCATGCAACTGAATGATCTATTTTACCCCTGTCACAAGGTCTGGCAGAGTTGTTCATCCTCTCTCCACCTCCAATGAGTGAGTCACTAGCTCATGCTGTGGGTCAGGAAATATGCAGGTCTGCAGATTTTCAGATCACTAACCTTCTGGGGAGAAAAAAGAGGCAACCACTAGATACAAGCATTGCCTTTCATGATGCCAGGGCCTCTTTTAAATGAGAACATGATTTGTTTAGGCAAAGGATGATACAGCATAGGGCTATGATTATAGGGTCTGGACCTACAGACCTGGTCCTAGAGACCTGGCCATCCTATCTTCCTGCACAGCTCTACCTAAAAATCGTCTCTGCCATGGGACAAGCAGAAGGAGGGTGTTTTGGTGTATCCTAGAGTAGCCCATCAGTGGAGGCCATGGTGACCCCAGTGATTGCCTCTCCCTCCAGCCAACCACAGGGTTTAGCCAGCAACCCCCAGTCACATACCACCAGTTTTATGATGTTCCTGGCCCAGAGCCATAGCTGGCTGGCTGGCAAGCTGCACGTGACACAGGAACCCCAGGTTCTCCAGGGCTGCGGGCTCCCATGCTCCCCAGGCTTGTAGCCAGCCTGGGTTCAAAAACAAGCAGCAGGAACATCAGCAGGAACAGGACTCCAGCACATGAAATCTAGTGAAGAGAAATTCTTCTGCTGCAGAAAGTAGGCAAAAGGCAACTGGAGATGAATAGGCTGCCTGACAGCTGGCAGACACACAGCCTGTCTGCCATAGATGGTAATATAGGCACTGCAACTATTACGGCATCTAAAGGCAAAAAATGCAATAAAAAGCTTTAACCTCTGCTACCCGGGAAAACAAGCAGTGGTTTCAGATGCCGTCGGTAGAGAGGAGCTTTTGTGATGCTTGTGACAGGCAAATGGTCTAGAAAGCTCTACTGAGCTGTGTTTGGGATTAAGGGCCAGGAGCGCCTGGGTTCGTGCTCTATTTGTACTAGTTACACAGCCAGTTTTTAAAATTGTATTGCTGCTGTTATTATAATGATATTGCTATCACTACTGTTATTTTCTTTACACATCAATGGAGCCCGGAGAGCCAGTCTTAATTTCTTACGTGAATGCAAGCGGCATTTAGATTTTTGTGGAGATCAGACACCAGACACATTCCTACATTCTTGTCCGATGTTCAATATTTTTCCATGAGTCAAAGAGAACAAGAATGGGCATATTGTGTAAATGCAAAACTCTGCCTTTTTAAACTGACACGATGAATTTCAGCCCTGCCTCTTTGTCTCTCTCCTTCGAGCAGGGGCTTTTCAGCCTGCCAGATTTTGTTACTTACTATCCTTGAAAACAGAGGGAGGGAAAAGTCAGTCCTTGTTAATTCATTGTCCCAGTTACCTAGCAGTGCTGTATCCTTAAGGACTGCTGGATTTCTTTTCTTCTTTTTGCTTTTCTGAGATGGTGAAGAGCTATGGCTTTCCTGCCAGCTCCATTGTGTTCCCTCAGTAAAAGCCTGCAAAACTAGAGGCACTTAAAAAAGAAGTGAGGAGTCTGTTGCAATAGGCATCCAACAAAAGTTCCTGCTGCAATCCGTGCTTCCAGTAAATGCTGGTTCTTAATCCAGATTTCAGGCTTCAGGGCTGGTTCTTAAGAGAACACTGATACAGGTCAGTGTAGCTCCATCTGTTTACAGCAACAGAAAATTTGGCTCACTGTTGTATCAGGCTTCAGTGCAGATTCACAAAGGAGGCAAATATCAGCATATAAGGGGTCCCTGGAACTTGAATTTCACGTAGGGAATGTACCTCTGTATTTTACAGTGTGTGTGAAATATGCCTGATCTCATCCACGCCTGCTAGAGCAAGAGCTGCCCTGGAGACTGCTCTGATTTCGTCCATATCCCAAGCAAGACTACGTGGCCTTTCCAAAGGCTTCTCCCTAGTACAGACCACCATAGACAGAAGTTTGCATGAGAACAAAGACTTTATTTCTAGACAGAAATACCTTTGATTCCATTTTCAGGTATTTTAACAGGCTATAAAATGCTTATTTCCACAGCATAAATGAGAATAAATATATATCTACCAAAGGCAGCCTAGTCTAAGTAATATGCAAGGAAAGTTTCACCAAAATGCTTTGATAACCCTGAGTTTTTGGTTGCTCTTTCTGAGAGTGGAAAGTTGAGTGCCCTCTGAGCACATTTGACCCAGAGCTTCCTAGCTAAGGATTATGAAGGAAAGAAAAGCATACAAAGGGCAAAAGGAACTAATTAGCTCCAAGAATGATGTGGCCATTTTTCCACTAAGAACCAGTCTGCTACCTCCAGAGTTTCAAATATAGTAGCTTGCTGTACAGCCTTTCACCTGTAATGATTTCTAGTCACCATCAAATGGTACCGTAAAGGTGAAAGGTTTCACTTTAGTTATAAAGTTGAAAATTATGTTTATACTGGCTATTATATTGTAATATTATATTATTGTAAATACAGTATTTATACTGTATTTTCAAAAGTATGCTGGGACCCGTATTTTGACACCTAAAGAGATGTCTGCTTTTCAGAGGCGCTGAATGTGCATCGGTGTCTTTTGGAATTTAGCTGGAAAATAGGGCTCGTTATTAATGTGTTTGACAGTGTCTAAATGCATGAAGAGTATTTTTCAAAAAAATATAGAGAGATAAAGTCCTTGTCATGGAACCTTATAATCAAGAACAGAGAAACAAAGTCCAGCAAAGTCCATTTAAAGACCTGTATATCTCCATGAACTTTAGATCAGGCTTAAGCTAAAACATTATTTAGCAACTCAGATTCATCTGATGGAGCATCAGTTTGCTCAGTCAACCCCTTGATTGTTTATGTCATTTAAAAACTACTGATCTGATGCTTTCCCTGAAGGAATCAGTGTAGAAACAGAGACTGACATTTCTCACGTACATTGTCATTTACTGCTTTCATCTCCTCCTCCTCCCTCATCATATATGTCGTTGACTTGGAGACAAGTCAAATTTATAGATTCCCTCCATTTTCTCTACATTCAAAATTTTCCAGTTACATACCCGATCTCTCCTAGAAGTGAACAACAAAAGGATGAGAGGGAAGGAATACAAATTGCTGACTAGACGTAAAGAAAGATGGGGGAGCTGGAAGGGGGCCCAGATAGGTTGTGGAGCCTTCATCCTTCGAAACATTCAGCACTTGCCTGGACAATGTCCTGAGCAACTTGATATAAGTTTGTTGGTAGCTCTAATGAAAGCAGAGCATGCAGTGACAGGACAAGGGGGAATGGCTTCAAGTTGAAAAAGAGTGGGTTTAGATTAGAAATTAGGAAAGAATTCTTTACTACTAGGGTGGTGAGGCACTGGAACAGGTTGCTGAGAGAAGCTGTGGGTGCCCCATGCCTGAAAGTGTTTAAGGCCAGGTTGGGTGGAGCTCTGAGCAACGTGATCTAGTGGAAGGTGTCCCTGCCCATGGCAGGGGAGTTAGAGTTAGACAATTTTTAAGGTCTCTTCCAACCCAAGCCATTCTATGATTCTCTGATTCTGTGTCCAGAGGTCCCTTCACAGCTCCATCATTATATGATCCCAAAGGTCTAAGAAACTCTCCACTAAGGCCTCTGCCACAATACTTTTATTTTCTTTCTGTGAGTAACATGGTAACTGGGCAAGTAGCTAGTGAACTGTCTGCTGTGTTAGTAGCCTGCAGAGGTGGAGTTTAAGAGACGCAGCATTGGAGCTGTACAACTGCAGAGGGTTTCCACTGTGTGACTCTTGGTGGGGGCTTACTCCAGGACTCCCTTATCCAAGCCAGCAGAGCAGGTGAACAGTTCGGCTTCTGGCCACACCTGATGCGTCACTGGTGTGTAGGCTTCAAAAGTGATGCAGCACTGATGCAACAAATCTTGGCTGAGACATTTTCACTGCATAGCCAAAGGAATGCTGTTTCTTGGGGTGATTGTGGTACCTGTGTCCATTCTTGTAGGAGTGTGTCCCCTTGTCACAGTGTGTTATGTCAGGCAGGAGATGCTATTCCACTCAGTCATTCCTTGCCAAACAAGAAATTTTTCTCATTTTGAATTTTCAAAGTTAGCAATTACAGTCGACTCTAGAAACAGATTCAAGGCTGCTGTGGAGGAAAATATGACTTTGAGATAGGCTGTTATATTTGAGAGGCCTAGAACTACTAATCTTTCAGTGCTGTTTCTATTTGCATAAGTTCACTCAACGAGTGACCAGTGCATGTAGGAAAATAAGGCATATAGAAAGCACCAGTTGTAATGAATCCACTTATGTCCCTTTCACCAAAAACTATCATAGCGGCCAAAAATACGTGAAAGTTTTGTGGTGACCCTTTGTCATTTACTACCGCAGCTGGTGGGGATGGGCTGCTGACTGTGGCTACCCAGAGCATATTCCTCAGCTGCTTAGCACCTTGCTGTGTCTCATGGGATTCAGCAGCTATCCCCCTGAAGAAAGCTGTAGGTGGGATAAAGGCGTTAGGTACAAAGGCTCCCAGGAGGCTGGATGGCTGCAGAGGTGTAGCAGCAGGGGATTGCACCGACAGTCACTGGCATTGCTGCTCAAAGCCACAAACCACGGTGTGTGCTCAGCAGCTGGGCTTTGCCTCAGAGGGGCAGGACAAAGGAGCTGAGGACTGCGGTGTACAAACAGCATCACCCCATCCCTGAGAAGGTTTGAAAGTCCTGCCTAGATGTGGTCTCCTTGAACCTCTTTTGCCAAAGCAAATCTTTTTGCAAAAGCCAGGCTTTTGCTAGATGCTCTGTACTATAAAATATTCTCTTTGCTAACCAGAGAGAAAACTAGAAAACCTAGTTTCACTTTCTTCAGAGATGTCTCCATGCATTTGACTTGTCTACTTGTGCAACCATCCTCTCATCCTCCTGTGCAAATTCATCCTCTCCACTCTGCTTGTCATTTCTCGCATTCCTTTTAAGCATGATCTTGTGAGGTTTTCAGTACCTGAATTGCTGGGGTTTTCTTTTAGCCTATAGATGTATTTTTCTTAACCTGGACTGCACTTGGTCGCCTCTATTCACATTGACCTTTTCCATCTCCTGAAGCGTTCCATCCTGGGTGATTGCTTGTTTCCAAATCTTTCCATCTGACCTCTGTGGTCACTTTCATGGGTCTGGATTCTTTCAACCTTCTCATCAAGATGGTACTCAAAGAAAGACCGAATAACGACATGTGCCAGTCCAAGACAACAAAGCATTTGGGCTTCTTGTAACCTGCTAATGATCTTCCATAATAATCTAATTTCATATTGCTCTTCATATTCCAGAATGACCTAGATACTGGTCAAATCCCATTTTTACAGTTTTCCTTCAGACTCCTAAAGTGTTGGAAGCATTGGAGCTGTGAAACACGTCCAGACTTGTGTCCTTTCTAAAACTGGAGGCATCTCATCAACATCAGTGACAAATATACGGGGGAAGATACACAATCACCTTGACAGGCCTGCAAAAATCACCGCTCCGTCCCCTTACCTCTTTTTGCCCTGCCCACAGACAAGCACCACCAGTCCCCATGAACCACAGACTAGTTTGAATCTTGATGTTTAATATTTTTCATCCCTTTCTAGATATTCTATCATCACCTTTCATAAGTCAGCATCTTCCCATTTCCGAACAAATGCTCAGTCCCTCTTTAGATCTTGATGAGCTCTGAATCTCTCATGCAGTTCCTCAGACTCCATCCACTTTGGATGAAAAAGTGTATCATCTCACTGGGATTGAATTCACTGCTGCTCAAATTTCCTAAACAACCTCTTGATCTGCAGTTAATCAGTTAGAGTCTTAAGATATAAACTTTCATCATTTTCTCTTTTATTTGTCCTTTCCATTGTCTGCTGTCTTCATAGGAGTATTTTAAAGCTCTGTAATTGTTGTTTCAAAACCCTCCAAAGCCCTCAAAATTTTTGCCTGTTTTTCTCAAATAGGTCGAACTCTTGGTGGGGTGCACTTGGCTTATTCTGACACTGCATGTTTAAGCCGAAGATTTTGAAAATGGCTCTTAAGTACTGCTCTTACTTTATGTCCTTAATGTGGTGAATGTGCATGATGGGTGAGAGCCAGGGGGAAGATGCTAATACAGGTCAAACCCAACCATCAAATAAGTGCAGCAACCTTGTAGGAGACCTCCTCCTACCACGGGCCTGGATTTGATCCTAAATATCACCTCTCCACGGAAGTTTTTGGCAGAGCTTCAGGACTCCTTCCTTCTAACAAGAAGCCATTTTTACAGTTGCTCATTAAGTGTATTAGTTGATGCATGATGGAAGGCAGCTCTCATTGACGTGGGCCCTCCTTGTCCTGGCTGACAGTCTGATGCTGGAAGCATGACTGGGTAATAAGCTGAAGGGATCTTTCTTTTCCAATTGGCAACTGGTGACCGTATCTCCTGTGAACTGTAACGTGCCCTGCAGAAGACCTCAAGGCCAAACAACTGACTTGAGTGTCCTGTGTGGCGCACTGACTTGCAGGAAAGGACGAACAGTCTAAATATTTCCTTACTTTCCAAGTCTGCATGGAGGGCTATTGTCTTCCTCCAGTGACTGAACTTTTGATTAACAGAGTGTTGCAGAGGAGATGGGTGCTTAGACAGGTAATAAAAGCCCACATGTGGGCATGGACATGTGCTCTAATGAGCCTCCAAAGTGTTTGGAAACAACACTGAGCAGAATACCAGGACCAAACTGCTCTCAGCAGTCTTTCCTTAGGTGAAATCTGCTGTGCTATTGATCTCTAAAAGGCAAATCAAATAACAGCAGCCACATTTTTAAGGATTAGGAGCTTCCTGTGCAAGACAGTATGTGTTGTTAATACCTTAAGCTGACTTATGAAACTGGTAAACAATGTGGAGGGTGGTGTTGGATGACCTCTTTTACATGCCTGATCATCCTGTCAGCATTTATAATGCATTTGATATTTCCTTCTCATCAGGATAGGATCAGTCGTATTTCCCAAAGCTCAGGTTGCATTATGCTTTGTTCCACATTTCATGGTAATAAACGTTGACATAAATTTCTGTAGATTTCACACAAAGTGATTGTTAATTTATTCATGGTTGAAAAGGATCATAAAAAAGAAAGAAAGAAAGAAAAAAAAAGAACAGAAAAGACTCCTCCAGAAGACAAATACACAGCTTGCAAGATAAAAAATACAGATCTTGCATGCCTATTTGTTTTGCACACAGTAATGACTGCTACACTCTGATTAGCAATCTTGACCTAGTTAAAATGCTATTGTTTTTCTGTGTTCCTATTCTTCTAAAAGACTGTGACTAGACATGATATTTTATAATCCATCAGATGTAAAATCTGCATAAAAAATATAATTATTGTGCTTCAGCAACCTGGACCCAAGCCCTGACATTATGTTTCTAGGCAGTACACAGTGAATAATATGGATGCATTTTTAGGTTGGTATGTTCAGTTGGCAAGATACATAATTTTCCCATAAGCAAAGGTAAATTGTGGGATTTCTAACATGCTGATTGCTATTCCAGCCTTGTCCCAGCTAATGAAAATTAAGTGGATACTTGTCAGCCAAGAAACATCTTTATTTGTTGCTATAAATTCCGTTCTAGTGGTGCTAAACATTACGCTAAAGAGAGAGGAAAAGTTGTGTTGCCTCTCAGTCAGCTTAATTACTGCCAGTGGTGCTTACACCTAAGGATCAGCCGGAGTCGGGACACCGCTGCAAGAGGCCTGTATGGACACCCAGATCAGAAGGACAGGCATGGGCAGCAGGGAGGTTTGGGATGGGTAGAGCAAAGTTCTCATGGCCATAAACATTGGCCATCCAAGGGCTCCTGCTCATCCAAGTGGTCTCTGGGGCTGCTTAGTTAATGGGAGGGGAGGGAGGCAGAGTGGAGGTGTGCTGTCTCAAGCTGCCATGCTCACCGACGGTGTGGGGCTGAAGGCACCTGTGCCTCCTCCTCCTCAGGCTCGGAGAGAACAGTTGGTCCCCTTCCTGTGAACACAGGGTGGGCGGCAGAGGACACCTGGAGTTGAGCCTCTGCAAACCTGACTGGAGCAAGGAGCAGTATCTGCTACTCCTGCACAGCTCTTTGCACCCGTGGAGGAACCACCTTGCCCTAGCCATGGTGCTGTGAGGACACTCCAGCTCTCAGGGCTGGTCCCTGTTGTGCGCTGTGCCCAGGGCCTCCACTCTGTCACTCAGTCCTGTATGAAAAATTCATGTTGCTTACCAGATCAGCATCATCCAGCAGATTGGACTTTGTGAACTCAGAGTGCTAAAATCTCTCTGAAGACAGCTCTCAACTTGCGTCCTCAGCCATGTCAGGTAGATGCTGCGGTTGAAGACAAAAGATTAAAAATAAATATACTTGTGCAGTGCAGAGAAAGCGCAGAGTAGAAGGGCTGGGGAGAGGTTCTCAGAAGAGGATCATACTATTGAGATCTTCAGGAGAGACATCAGGGTGAACCTGATGCTCCCGGGTGTGGGAAAGAGGGGGAACAACCAGAGCCAACAGATTTCAGATGTGTAGAAGCAGTGGTAATGGGAGCCCTCAGAACTGAGTCTGTAGTCAGAAACAGGCCGTGAGGTTGCCTGTGCGACTGTGGCATTAGGACCTGTGATGGCCCCAGAGATGGCATCTCAGGGCAATGGCCCCTCCTCGTCCCTGTGTCAGCCCCAGGATGCCTCTGTGGCTTCAAAGCTGGCCATGGTATGAGTCACCACGACCATCCTGTCTGGCTACAGGGTAAGAAAAAAAGGAGAGAGGCATCTGATCCTCCTTCATGCTGAGGAGATGCCTGCAACAGGGAGGCTCTGCACTGGTGAGCCCCAGTCCCTGCCTGGAAATGTGCTCCCCAGCTTGGCACAGCTCCGAACACCACAGGAGGTGATACTGCCGGCAGCAAACACTGCGAGTTACTATTTTGAAACTGAGAGTTGTTGTCATTCAGAATCAGGCTCTAAGCCTCAAGGATGGCTTGGTGGGTCCAGCCCTGCAATGCAAAGGTGCTTTCACAGCATAAATAAGTATCATTCAGCATCTTTTCCTCCTTTGGAAGGAATTTTTTTTTTCCACTTTTCATTCTTTGAATATTTTTCATATTTTTCCTCTAATTTCTTTACTCTTTTGCTTCCCCAGCTACATAGAGGATTTTGTTTACAGTGCAGCCATAGATACAGTCAACACATATTGTGAGAAAGTCTAGGTAGTCCAAAATGGATCTTTTAAAGTGGATTTGTTTGCTGCTTCTACGTTAAAAGCACAAAATCCAAAGCTGCTTTTTCTGTCATGAGAAGTATCGCTCCACAGGAACCGCTAACACTGCCACACTGCCTGCTTCACACTGTGGGGTTTCAGTCTGTAGCACCTTGGGAGTTTCATCCCCGTTGTTCCACCACACAATGTAAGAAAGCTGCAAACCTTTGTAGGAAATTGTGAGAGTTGGGAGAACAAAGCTGGGAGGAATCTTCCTTTTATGTCTTCCACTAAAAGGCTTAGAGGGGACTTAAAACTATTGCTCTGTGGTATTTTCTCTGTAGTTTCCTTGGGGCATTTTGGTGTTTTGGCCCAGTCTCAAGTGTCCAGCTGTAAACATTTCAAAATGACAGTCAGGTACGGCACTAACATCTCTGTACAAGGCCTTGATCAGCGAGCACTATGGAGTTACTTGGCCAAGTCACAGGGACAGCTCATGTTTTACTTGTCCTGAGAGCTGTGAAACTCAAGGTGCTGGATGGTTAGCCTAAGAGTTCTGTCAAGCATCGTGCTTCTTCCTACACACTGTTAAATGAAATAAAGAGCAATTTCTAAAAGAAGTCCAACCACAGAAGCTGTATGAAATGCACAAACTAAGGCTTTCATTGAAAGTGAAACATGATAGACTGTATTATTTCCTGCTGACACAGACAATTCTTTTCTTGGCCATATCAGACAGACCCTGTGGAAAGGAATATAAGGTGAATTCACATGAGTAATGTCAGAAATGCATCAATGATGTGATAAAAATATTGTTCGATACAGGTCTTTTTTGGGAGAAAACAATCTCTAAAATTTCTCATTGACAAACTGTGGTTTTGCACCCAAAATATTTTTGTTTCCATTTTCTGGGAAAAAAAATTGAGCCAGAAAAAAAAAACTTTCAGCAAAATCCTCTAGTTTTACATTTAGTAAAAAAATTCAACCAAAAGAAAGGTGAAGCAAAAACCTTTCTGTTTTTCCAAAAGAGAAATTTTTTGATACCAGGACTTGATGAGCCCTAATTATTAGCTTGGTGGATCTCCTGCTGATTTGGCCTGGTGCCAGAGAGCATTAGAGAAAAAGCTGCCTCTCTTAAATTCCTTTAAGACTCAGAATAAGTTTTAAATATAAAACTTATAAATATTATATATGTCCCTCTGCACAGGACATGGTATCACACTGGGTCATTTAGATCAAGTCATCTCTAGAGTTTTGCCCTCTGCTGTCCCCAAGCATTTTGTCCAGGAGCAGCGCTGGGCTGTCTCGCAGACGTGATCTCCAGAGGCTCAGTTTTAGCTTCCGAAGATCAATCATCCAGCACTGCCTTGCTGTAAGTGTGTGAACTCACACTGACTCACCAGAGCCTGCTCAGCAAAAGGTCTCACAACAACGCAGGCTGCCAGGAAATGCCTGTACTCTGTGATGGTTCATCCAGTGCTGCCCACCTACCTGTGGGATGGAGCTGGGCATGGAGGGCTTCCTCCTCTCCCACTTACTGTCATGTCACTCGTTTCCCATCACAGGGCCTTTCAGTATTACGCAGTTCAAGCAGTTTGAGATGTGTAATCGCAAGCCTGTTTGATCTGAGGAATGTGCCTCTGTGTGTTATAGGAACTTCTGCTTTATGTTTACTGACCCAAATCAATCCTAGCTTGCAAATTGAAAGAGATGGAGCCTGAAATCTGGCAAGTTGGTTTTTCTTTTTTTTTTTTCCTTCTGAAGAGTCTGTGCTTTGCTTGGGGAAAAAGGGCTTGAGTACTGACTTCTAGTCAGTAATTGAAAAATGTGACTGCTAGAAAACTGCAAAGACTTCAGTGATGGAACCTTGGTCCTTTCCCTTCTGAAAACAAAAGAGACGTAATGCTGGGGCAGCAGTGCCCTGCAAAAGGCAGCATTCAGAGAGGCATGTGATGGACGCTGCTCATCTTCCTGTACAAACAAAGACCAGCCCCCTGCAGCCCCCCCGACATATAATTGGTAACAGCTCGGTGCAAGGAGGTAGAGGGGGCTTCATCCCTGTGGGCCGCTCACATCTTTCCCATGCCCTCTCCTTCCATATCCTGAACTCGTGGGGGATGTGAAATCAGGACCTTTGTAGCAGCCTCAGTGAAGTCCCGTGAGTTCCCTGCACCTTTGCAGCCTTGCTTGCTCTCTCATTTCTGCTTTAAGGTGTGGACATCTATTGACTGACAGTATTGTCAGCAATTCCAAGTGCTATATTTGCAAAGTTTTGGGGAGACATGATAAGTTACCACTTGTTATTCTTTAGAAAAGTACAGTGCCCTTTTTGGTGTGCACTTGGGCAGATGTCATGAAACCAGGAGTCCTCCAGCCCATGTTAAGGGAGGGAGTTCTTGGTTAAGGGATGTGACAGGAGAGCATGGTGGTCTGCCTGGCTCTGCTGCTGACTTGTGTGTGGCAAACCACTTCCCAGCTCAGCCCTGTCTGCTCACCCACCTCGCCCTGCTATCTGCTAGAAGCTACTTCAGATGCAGGACAAAAGCAGATACTACACACAGCACAAGGTAACACCTGCATTTTCATATGTGTCAGAAAGCTTGGTGCAGGTGCCCTGAAAATGTGGAGTTTTTTAAACAGCTCCTTCTGCTTCAAAATGTCAAGCAAGCCCAAATTAACTCAGAAAGCCATATTAACCACATGAAACAAATACATATACAGGGGATATATTCTTCATTATCTGTTCGGCCTTTCTGTCAGCAACACATCTGAAAGCAAAATGTGCTGCTAAGTCATGTATTCTAATGACCCGGGGACTTCCCCATTTCCCAGGAAGATGACTTGGGGTGTATGAGAACGGTTTCTAATAAACACACTGACAGCAAAGATGATGGTAAAAGGAAGTGCAACTTACCTTTTTTTTGTTCCAAAGGAAAGTACAGTGACTCATGTGTCAGAAGGAACATGCTAACCCAAGACAGACTGTGCTCTTTGCAGTGACCACCCAAACCTCTCCCCAGTGAGGGACACCTAATGACAATTAATTACTCTTGCAGGCACACAAGACTTACGTATTGTGGACTTACACAACTAGGCATCAACATGTCTGTCCTTATGAAAACATGAATCTGTGATTTAAAAGCTATGCTAGAAACGTAACTTGAGATATGAGATGGGATTTTCGGTGTCAGAGAGAGAAATTACAAACTTTATTTTTAAGGGCTAAACTCAGTGACCTGATGATGCAGTGGAAGAATAGGTGGGTTTGGATGAAATACGCATTCCTCAGTTAAACTCTTTTGATGCAATTCATTGGTATTCACACCAGAATAAAATTTTTCACACCTGGAGTTATCTGGGAAGAGCTTTTACCTATAGGTAAGCCTGAAGCTGAGGGGCATAGAGGCCACAACAGAGTATTACACGCCCATGGACTTCTGTACATGAAACAGCATGATGAAAATAATGTGACTGGAAGATCTCATAAATCATCCTTCCTCACTTAACTGGAAAATTAAAGTTCTCAGTTTTCTCTGCCCTTTGCAGCCTCCCAAGGTATCACGGTTTGTACAGGCATTATCTTCTCACTGGCACACACAGGTGTGATGCCACCTCAGATGGCATTGTCCTGATGCCTCCAGGGCCATTGCACTTCTGCCCAGGTGCAGAAAGGCAGAAGATGAGCTGTGTTTCACTGCTTAGTTTCCTGGCACTGCTCATGGCTGAAGCAGGGACAGTGTGTGCTGGCTCAGCAAGGGCTGCACGTGCATGTGTCCGCTCCTCGCTGCGCGCCCCTTTGGTCATGGAATCATAGAATCATTAAGGTTGGAAAAGATGTCTAAGATCAAATGTACAGGGCTAAATATAGGACAGCTGCCCTTGTTTTAAAGTGATCTGTTCTTTTATGAACCATGTTCAAAGCAAGTCTTCTTGAGGGTATCTGCATCTTACTTGAGGGCATATGTACCAAAGCAAGTCTTCTTGAGGGTATCTGCATCTTACTTGAGGGCATATGTACCAAGTCCAAGCTTTTCAGCTCATGGGACTGACTGTTTTCTGTGCACAGGGTGGGAATCTGTGTGTACAACCACAGCAGATGAGTGTAGATCAGGCAAAGAGAGCCATGAACCTCTCGTCCTTCGGTAGGCCCACAGGGCTGGCGAACAAATGGAAGTATCACTGTAAATATTCAAGGGAAAGGAAATAGAGTTACAACTCTCAGAGCAGTGTTGCGTGGACTGTGTGTTTTATAAGAGATGTTTCAGGACATAAACAACTAGGGCTTAATGTATTAATATACATCTTTGAGAAACAATCTGGCAGTACATCGTGGGCCAGACCCTTGGCTGACATAACCTGACATGGCTCCAGTGGATTCATTCTCAGTTTTCAACAAGTTAACATCTACCATTTTTAATTATACACATCTCTGGCCAGTATAAACCTACATGAGCTTAGGATGCCTTGATCTTGTGTGTGCCATTATAATGCATTCAAGGACTTTTGGACTCTATGGGTGTCAAAAATATTCTTTTGGATCATATACCAAAATCAGGAGAAAGAAAACCTGCAGCACCGGATAGGCACAAGGGCGGATGTCATGACTGCATTTGTCTCTGCTGTCTAAAAGTACTTTAGGTCTGTCTGGCACAGCTAGATTGGAGAAGATCCGGAGCAGAGAGGCTTTACCAGCTACAGCTCTGGCTACCTCCCTCCCTCATCACAGCCATGAGGGGAAGGGGGTGTGTGATCAACAGGAGGCAGCAATGCTCGAAAAATGCTGATGGCAAGAGTGGTGATGGCAGGGAGATTCACCGCTTAAAGCATATTTCCCTACAGTTCTGCACAACTTCATTGACTATAAAAAGCCCAGAGGAGCTTTCTGAACTAAGCAATGTTTACTTGCCTGTTGCCTGTGCCTTTCAAGCAATTAAATTGTTTCTTTGGTATCATCTAATGATTTTTTTTTTTGTCTCTTCTTCTTCCAGCTCCAAGGCTCTTTGAAGAGAAAGTTGGTGGTAAATCTGTCGCCTGTCAACAAGAGGCCCAATGGTGTTTCAGAGAGCTCTTTCCTTGACATTAAGAGGATAAGAGTGGGTGACAATATCTCAGTGGGACAAGGTGGACAACATGTTAACAATTGCCAAAGCCAGTCAATGTCAGGAACTATGGCTGTGGGGCAAGGATCACAAAGAAAGGCCAGCAGCCTAGCAAACAATACCCATGCTGGTGGGAATGACATGTTTAATATGACTTTGAAAGAGGTAAAGAAAGAACCAGGAGAAACAATGTCCTGCAGCAAACACTTAGACGGCCAGACATCCCATGAGAACATGTTCCCTAACAGATACGGGGAAGACTCATGGGACCAAATGATGGATCTTGAGCTTCAGGAACTGTTTAATGAACTGACTAACATATCAGTGCCACCAATGAGTGATGTTGAGCTAGAGAATATGATAAATGCCACGATAAAACAAGATGAGCCATTCAACATTGACCTTGGGCAGCAGAGCCAGAGGGGCCCTGTGAGATCTCTGCAGATGGATAAGATGGTGATAAAAAGTGAGTATGCACCAGGCATGAATCAGGCTCCTGTGGGCTCCCCACAGATGAGGCCTTCTTCTACAGGTCCAGCCTTCACTATGGCTACCACTGCCATGTCTGCCTCTTCACCCATCCCCTCGGTGCCTCAAACACAAGTGTCACAGGTTTCTTCTGCGTCCAGCCGGCCATTGCCTAACTGGCAGGAGGTGTCTCATGCACAGCAGCTCAAACAGATCGCAGCCAATCGGCAGCAGCATGCCTTGATTCAGCAGCAACAGCAGCAGCAGAACCAGACAGCCAACTGGTCCACTCTGTCTCCATCAGGACCTTCCCCTGGACCCTTTGTGCAAGAGAAAATCCCCAGTCCTTCTTTTCGCCAGCAGCAGTTCAGCCCACAAAGCTCAGCAATGCTTGGGGTGCCAGTGAACGGAAACCAGTCAAAAGGGATGAACAACTATGTTTATAAACCAACCACTCCCCAGAGCAATCCCATGGACATAATCATGCAACAGAAGCCTCAGGACCTCAACAGAAACTTTATCAACAGCGCTCAGCCACCTCTAGAGCAGCATCATGGCAACACAAAGCCTTTGTTTCACTTTAACTCAGAGCAAACAAACCAGCAGATGCCTTCAGTTTTGGGTTCCCAAAACAAGCCTGCCCTTCTGCACTACACCCAGCAGGCACAGGGTTCAGGTCCCGTGCAGCAGCCACAGCAACAGCAGCAACAGCAGCCGCAGCCGCAAACTGCTCAGCCTCTCCCAAACCAGTCTCTTCAGAGGCCACCTAATGTAACCCTAGCAATGCAGCAAAAAATGATGCTTCAGAAAATGCAGCAAAGCCAGCAAATCTCAGGTTTGCAGTATCCAGTCTCTCAGCAGCACAGACAGGTAAGACAAATTCCTCATTCTTTGTCACAGAATCATTCTGGTCCAAGTAATAAAAAGGCTTTTCCAGCCTGGCCTCATTCCTGCAGGAGACGTGTCCTGGTGGCAGTCAGTGACCCTGTCAGCATGCACTTCCGCAGAGCTGGTGATGGCACGTTTAGCACTTATTCAGGTGTATCAGCGATGCACATTTGGAAGAATTTCAAGAAACCCAGGCTCATAACACTTCTCATGTGATGGAATGAATATGTCACTGCTATATATTATGTAGATACTTGTCAGAAAGGTGAGATAGTAGGGCAGATGCAAGCTTATTTTGGACTCCTATCTAAGTTTTCTAGCTTACAAAAATTTAGGCTCTTTTGAAAGTCAAAATTGTAATGAATTCCTATGTTATCTTAGATAATGTGTTTTACAATGTTAATTTTTATGCCATCATTTTTCTCAGGGAGGCAGGGTTAGGAAATTCTGGTTTTAGATATCTTTTGACTGATATGACAAAAAATACTGTATGCACACTTGCTATCACTTTGGCAAAGAAAAACTAAGATTTATCTGTGAGCTTTATAAACACCCATCACACTTCTGGGAATATTCTGTGGATAAAATACATGCTTAGATATGAAGGAGATATGAAGGTTGCCACAGATATGTCTACAATTATATTCCACATGGCCGGCTCCCACTGTGTTATCATGAGACAGTGCTCTGACAAGATCTGCTGTTGTAGCTTAGTTGTGCTATGCCAAGTCCCTGTGCACCCAAGTCTCAGATCCCAAGCTTCAGATTGCCAGTCAAAGTGAGAATGTGCAACCTCACTGGTACCCCAGTCTGGAAACCAGGTGCAAAACAAGTAAAATATATTTGACTTTGGAAGGTTTAAGCAACTCTGAGTAGTTTAGGTGGGACTTTGTCTCAACATATTTGAAGATATGGGATTGCAGTATAGGTGTGGAGATCATCTGTAGATGTGAAAACAGCTATGAGAAGCTACTTAAAAATGAAAGCCTAAGTTTTCCATGGAGTCTCGGAAAGTAGCACTGTGAACAAATCATTCAGAGCTGGAGTTTCTTCACCAAGCTGGGTGAACAGTCTGATTTTTTAAAAAGAGTAAATACAGTTGCACGCCTGCACACCTTTCTCCTTTTAACTCTTTAAAATTTCCTGACCAACTAACCATGACTTTCTCCAACAACGAGTCCCTTAGCAAGAGGTATTAGGTGAAATCTATGGACAGGTGTGATAAATTGCTTTCTTGAAAGATGCTGTAGAATGAGTGTTGGCACGATGCAAGCAGTTTTGCTGTTTTACAGGAAGTCTCTGCAAGCTGTTCCTCTTCTTCTTGAGCCACTCTGTGCCCTAGTCTTAGGTGCATTTCCCCATTCTCTTAATAGACTGGCAGGCAGATGAATTGTAACACTTCCTTCATTCAGCCATGATGAACCTTCCAGCAATCTGTCATCACAGGGGAGACAGGCAAGACTTCTGCAAACACTACTGTTTTTCTGAAAAAATTTGCAAGGTCACATTCTGGAAAGGCATGAAAACACGAGAGCAACTCTGCTCGAGGTAGCGTTAGCTCCTTGCCCTGTGTCCTCTTGCGCTGCTGCTCAGGGAGGCCGGCAACAAGATGGGACTTGGCACCTCAGCCCTAGTAGTACTTGTGAGGTTTACCATGAGTGTAGCAGATTTCTCACCTGTGCAGCCACAAGATCTTTGGCTTAGGAAACTTGTCCTAAGTGAACTCTGCTGAGTGCCAAACTTCAGATATTACACCAAGGAAGGGGTTTTGCCTATCATTGCAGACTTCTTTCTGCAAACTAATTTTCCAAAGTTTCTTGTCATCTGACCACTTTCCACAGCTGTTTCTGCAGGATGTGGCTACTTGACCCACAGCACAGTTGAGAAGCTTGGAAGCTGTTTAGACACAAATTACAGGGCTTTTGCAGTAAGGATGCTGTTTTTTCTGTGCTCTAGAGAGGTAACTGGATTTTTTTAGAGATCCTTAGCAGTTGTTCCAAAGTGCTGATGAAGTTCAGAAAATCAGTTCGGTCTCTCTCAAGCACAATATTTTGTAGCTGCTGGAACAATACTTAGAAATACAACTGGTCCATAAATTACAAGGTTTTTAAAAGGTTTGAACATAACTGTTTACATGGCAGTATTTATGAGTTCTGTGGACCCTTTAGCACCTGCCTGCACTGCTGCAAGAGCCCACCAACCCCCTGGTCAGGGCCTGCTTGCCACATAAGTCTCAATATTAAATCAGAGGGGGAGGAGACACTGCTACTATTATCTTCCAGTAAAGACAACAAAGGTCAAAGCGACCTTGTGGGTCGACTGCTGCTGATTTTAGCAATGGGAACATCACCTCATTTAGGCTGCATGATCTGCTTTCCTGAAGGATCATCTCCCACCTCTGAGGATTTCTACACATCATTAAAAGTAATGCATGATTAATTACCAACATTTACTAATTAACTTCACGATTAATATTTATTTTACTCATGCTCTATTTCTGTGTGAGGAATCAAGATTTGATTCTGCTTGGTATCATTCAACTCCTCCTCAGATCATTATAGGACCATCTCACAACTGGCTGGAATGCTTTGTAACTGGTAATGTGAGGGCACATTCATAAAGGACTGCTGTGACATTGCCATCAGAAATCACTGACTGGAGCACTGTAAGTTTACATTTTCAGCAGAACGAGCTCACCCTCTGGATTTTTTCTCCCCAAGCTTTAAGATACCCAAAACCCATCTGAGCTTGGTTTTATCAGTCCAAACTGGCTAACTGGAAATGTAAGGCTTATAATTTCTCTGCTTGTCGTATTCCCTTTGTGTCAAATTGAAACAAACTTACAGAGGGATTTGCTAATTAGATGTCTTTTGCCTCTAGGGATAAGTCATAAAAATGATGGAAATCATCTTGGTTTCCTGGAAGGTTGATCTGAATGAAGGGTTTGTTTGCCTCTTTCCTTTATTCTCCATTGTTCTGGGAAAGATTCCTTTCTATTGTCTATCAGAATGCAACATACACAGTCATGAAAAAACTCACAGAAATTCAACACTCTCTTTGTTTATGAAATAATTAGAAGCTCCAAATTCTACACAGATTTAATCAGGTTTGTGATACTTCTACAGAACCTTGGCTGAAAATCTGTAACTGGGCCTGGGTAGAAATCTAACTTTTCCCTTTTGAAAGAATGTAGTCCAGTCAGTGAAAGATGCTTCTGAAGTAAGACTTCAGGTTTTTGAACTGAAAACTTGATGTTTTTAACTAGTCTAAGAAATTCCACACACATTTCCAAAGTTTTTGATCAGCCATTGTACTTGTTCAATAAGATCCATTAGCTTTCTGTGAAGAAGTAAAAAAAAAAAAAACAACAAAAAAAGCAAAAGTCTATGTCTACGAAATAAAATATTATTCATTCCCTTCTGGTTTTGACCTAAAGCCAAATCAAACTTAAGGATTTCAAGCTGAATTTTTCTCCAATTGTTTTTATTCAACTTCATTTGCTCAAGGGAAGGGAGAATAGAAGGCTGAGCTCATGAGAAGAGGAACCCTAACGGAGCAAGGCCACTCCATCTGCTACATGTGGGCATGTGTCCTATTTAGTCTTGGCTTTGGAGGCAAGGATAACACAAGGGATCGTGAGAGCTTCACCCCCCACTTTACATGAACAACCAGTAGTCCACATTTTTAAGGCTCTGGGAACATCAGTGTAGATACAACTCACAACAGTGTTTGCTTGTGGAAAGCTCAGGGCCCTGTTAGTCCTTGTTCCTTTAGAATTGCATTGAGGATGGGATCATCTTCTCCTTTTTCAAGTCTCTATTTTGTCTTTCAGTAACCCAAGAATTGTGATTAGTCACAGTTTAAGGGGTGGTGGTAGTATTTGCCCTTACTTGCCCTAATTAGAGCATGCCTTAGATCATTTTCTTTACCAGATCTTAACAGACTCCTTTTATGTCCAACCAGTCTTCCCTCCTGCTGAATACTGAGCAGTCCCTTCTCCAGTTCTGGCTCCTAGCACGTATTCCCTGTGCGTGACTCCTGCCTCATGCTCTCTCCAGGAGGACTTTCTGTTTTGCAGCATGTGTCCAAAGGCCATCCAGGTGCTCTGTAATCCAGGAACACAGCACGGCTGCATCTGGCTGGAGAAAGGCCACTGAGCAGCACCGCACCAGGGGATGTGCCACCACAGAGGAGCTCCGGGTGCTGATGTGACCCCCCCCTTGCAAACCATTCCATTACACCAGCCCTTCCAGTGCCCGGGACTTAATATGTATTCATCATCTTAAATATCTCCAAGGGACAGAGATGGTATTTCAACTAACCTGGCAGCTCTGCAGAGATCCTGAGAAAGATTCTCCTCTCATTTTGTCCAGTGTACACCCAGGGAAGTTTCATTTATTTTCAGAAGAGTGTAATTGAACTTACAGCAGCATAGTAGGAAGCAGGATATGACCTTCTACCTTTCTTTTTTTAAAGCATGAGCACCATATGGATTCAATAAAAAGTATATGTTAAACTGTCAGATAGTTAGGGTGCTATGTGAGGAAGAAGCACCAGGACCAAGAGAACTAATGTCTTTTTTGAAATGCAGACATAAGAAACTCTTGTTACCATTCACTGTTGAATAGTAACTTACATTTCTAATTTAGCCCCTGAAATTTCTCAAAGAAAATGTGTCTTCTTTAAATGATTCATATAAAAAGAGTGTTTTCCTAAACCTCTGTGTTTACCACTACAGAAGAAAAGAACACATTTTGGTGAGGCAACCTCTCTGTTTTCAAGTGTGAAGGAATTATTTTACAAACATTTGAGAAATGAAGAGAGAAAACCTGGAGCAGTTTTTGGTAGTTGGTACAAACCAGGACTTGAATTTGACTTAGATCATAAATAACAACGATTCCAGGCTTTTGGAATCTGTAATAATAGAAACTGTTCCATAGTGTAAGAAAATAACAATGTGACCTTTCTCTCAATGCTCTCTATAAAAATAATATTTGCATGACAGCTTTTCTTGATAGCTCCATTTTGGTCACATTCCCTCGTACAAGGACTTCTGAATTAAATATTCTGGATAAAAACTTGAGTATATCCCAATAACCACCATCAATTGTAGGGTCATAACTTGTTTATGAGCATGACACCAGAGAGAAAATGTCATAAGTTCCTGTATTGTCGTTATGGACAGTTTTCTTGGTGGTGCCCTATATCACTCATACTCAGTTTGCTGAACAAAACACATACACAGTCACACTGAGGGCAGTCACTCCCTGAAGACATTGTAATTCAACGTCTCGGAGAAATTCCAGGTTCCATAAGGCTTCTTGAACTCTGCATAAAGCATTTACACTGGAAGAATAGTAGATTATTAGCCATGGTCAAATGTTTCTTGGTTTGGGGGTCTGGGAGGTAGATGAGATAGTTCCTGAGGTCTCTTTTGAAGGTACTTCCATGAAGGTACCGATGAAAAACATCATTGAGCTTCCCTGGATGAGTTCTTTGCTAATGTCAGCACACTTGAAGTCTCATTCATTATCTATTAACATTGTGAAAGTGCCTGGGAGGTCCACTGAGAGGGCAAAATGTCTTTCTGTATAAACTTGGATTAGAAATGGCACCTGTTTCAAAGGGACAGCATTGATCTGACTTCTGTAAGATCAAAGATAAGATGGGTGTTACGGAAAGAATTTGATAGATATGAACTTCTCCCTACCTGCAGGTCTCAAGGTGTCAATTTGAGAACTGCAGTGATCCGAGAGACCCTTCATAACTCAGTCAGTTGTCTCAGATGTGGGGAGGAGTGGGGGAAATGCCATTGGAGACAGAGGGTACAGCAAGGTTGTAAGGTTGTTAGCTGCTTCAGCCCACCTGGAAGATACAGGTAGGGAAGGAAAGCAGAGGGGCAGCCAAGGTACTGGGTGTGTACATAGGAGAAGATGATGATGGCTGCAAGGAGCAAATGGCAACTGAGAAGATCCACAGTGCTGAGATTACAGTTCACAGGCCCAGGGCAGTAAGGCAAAGTGAGGAATCGTCACCAAAGACAGGACATGAGTTTGTGCTTACTAGATTCACTGGAAAGGAAGTGTAACAGGACAAGTCTGAGATAAGGAAATGTGAAGATGTCATGCTGACCGGAAGAAAAGGGGCTAAGGATGTTTCAGGTCTGGTTCTCTGCTAAGGAGCAAGTTAGTCTATCTTGACCTGTGAACTTGTCCATAAAGCTATGATGTCCGCAAGGGCTTCTTACCTGGTTGACGTGAGGATTCCTGCTATTGCTGTGTGTGCATCTGAGGCCAGAGGCAAGCCCTGAGTCAACTTCCTGCAGGGATTTTGGAAAGGCAGCCTGGAAAAACAATATAATTCCACAGCCATTTGGAGCTGGCATGGTGAAAAACCCTTTCCTGTAAGTTTTTACTTGTTTGTAGGCAATTTATGAATACCTCAAGAAGTCAAGGAACAAAAAACAATTTAACAAGACCCAGTTCTCCCTAGAGTCTTCCTATTATTTTAATTCCCAAAGTGCTCAAGAGTGCTTAGTCCCAGTAATTTGTCTCTCTAGGGGTTCAAAATGAAGGAATATTTTAATGGCAAATATTTAGTCCTCCACTCAGCCACTTTTACTGCTGGTGTTTTTATGGTGGAGACCTGCCCCAGGCCACAGATGACTGTTGTTAAGACAGCAACGGACCTAGTAATGTTCCTTTAATGTGAGTTTTCACGGGTGAATTTACCATTTGAATGCAATGCTGTTCCAGAAAATCAGCCAGATGCTCCAACAGAACTACTCCAGAACCATCTGCCTGCTTCATTTGCTGCACGCCTGTTTCTGGTAATGTACACACACAGTGTAAGAGACGGCTTTTGCCCTGAAGAATTTATAATCTAAATAAGCAAGCCAGCCAAACCTTGAGATGAAGGAAATGTTACTGTATATTTTATATATTCTTGTGTATTTGGGGAAAAAGAGAAGGAAGATGTCATTCAAAGCCATTACAATCAATCCACTGGGTTGTTGGATACGCTTACCATTGCAGAAAAATCCTCTGACGGAGTCTGGAGTTGAACCAGATCCAGTGAATCAGTAGAAAACACAGGAATTGAATAAAAGGAGGGATATTTATCCCTGTCTTTCACACCAGATACCTGTATTTAATGTTAACCCCCTAGCCTGCTGTGTAACCAGTGAGGAGGCGCACTAAGAGTACCCAAGCGAGGCACACAGTGGAGGATAACCTCTCTGCGGAAGACTCTGAGCACCCATGAGCCCGTCTCTGCTGCTCTTCCTGAAAGACGTGTGCAGACTGAAACTTGCTTTCACACATTGAGTTGTGTGGCAATATGCCAAAAGAAGGGGAGGACAGAGGCTTTGGACTCTCTTATAGGTGAGGTTTCACAGGGTGGAAGAGCTGATCCAAAGACTGGAAGCTTCAGAAAGGGCGAGAAGTCCTTCCCCACCCCAGTCT
This sequence comes from Gymnorhina tibicen, assembly GCA_013399875.1. Classification (NCBI taxonomy): domain Eukaryota; kingdom Metazoa; phylum Chordata; class Aves; order Passeriformes; family Artamidae; genus Gymnorhina; species Gymnorhina tibicen. The sequence goes on from VXAZ01003270.1 coordinate 1,188,438, forward strand.
TGTGTCCACTTCTTCTGGCACCAGCTCTGGCACTTGTCCGAGCTCTCACAAGACCAGCAGAGAACTATCCTTTTTCTCTCTGTGTAGGCTTTCTTCAGCTTGCGGGGTCAGGCAAAGCCAATGCCAGCACGAGGGAAGTGGCAGGAGCACATAGCTGGAGGCCAGAAGCAGAGATGGGATTGCTTCTGCCAGCAACAGCAAGCTGTTAAAACTCACCTCAGGTGGCTCAGCTAAGGGGGTGTCTGGAGACAGAGTAGAAGGTGAACAGCTGGCTGCAAGAGGGAGACTGAGCATGGAAGGACAGGACAGGGAAAGTCAGGGAGCAGAGCATATAGTGCAAGGGAAAGAAATAGCCAGATGGGACTGGATCCAGAGTAGGGCAATTGGATGGGACAGACAGAGACTGTGAGAGGAGTGAAGGAGTGAAGCACAGGAAGAGTGAGGGTCTGAGGGTAGGAAGAAGCCCGGACAGCAGTAAAACAGAGTGCAAATTGGGCTTGGGTGAGAGGGAATGAGTGAGAAGGATTGGGAGCTTGGGAGGAGAAAGCCGAGAGTGAGCCTGCATGCAGGCAGAGGAGGACAAGAGATCAAAGGGTGGGATATAGTGCAGGAGAAAATGGGGCAGGGTAGGAGCTACTGATGCACAGGGGACAAGAACATACAGTCTTTGCAACAGGGAAGTGGAAGATTGGTAACACTTAAAAACTGTTTCTGTATCCTACACCAGGAATAAGTGAAGGAGCGTGAGGGCTTTGCGTCCACTAGTTCCCAAAGTGTCTGCAGGAAGTCTTCAGGACAGGGCAGGAAATGCTGCCCTGAGCCCTTCAAATTGCCAGCTTAAAGGACACACTACACATTTCAGGCCAAGCTATTCATCCTGTCAGTCTCCATCAGTCAGGGAGACAGAGTAAGCAGCATATTTGCCCCACTGGGAAGCACCTAATACAACCCTTTCTCAGGTTTTCTTCCTTCAGGGGACCCTGCAGCTCCTCCACCATCTCCAGCTGCAAGTGTAGCTGTTGCATAACCAACTTACAGAGCAGAACAGAATAGAACATATAGAACAGTTTAGCTGGAAGGGAGCTACCGTGATCATGTCATCTAATTGCCTCACCAAATCAGTGCTGACCAAAATTTTTATCAGGTTCTAATGCCTCTTAAACATTGACAGGCTTGGGGCATCAATCAGCTCTCAGTGAAGGCTGTTTCAGGGTTTCAAGTTTCTTCCTACCTTGCCAAAGGTATACACAAGGAAGAATGATGGAGATTGGTCTTCTCAGGCCTTCACAAGAAGCTGTGTAATCCACCTTGGTTGAAAAGTTCCCCATGACTGACTGCTGCCAAAATATTTGCAATAACCAAGGTGTGAAAATGAGGAAAGATGTTATTTCTGTGGATCCAATTTGTTATGTAACTTGTAAGAGAGAGAGGGCCTGTGAGGGCTTTCTGTAATTCTGCGAAGATGGGTTAGAGGTACTCTCACAGACTTTTCTTTTTCCAGTCTTTTCTATAATTTGCAGTGGTTGCAAGCCGGGCCACAGCCCAGCTCCAACTGAGTGATGAATGACTAAAGGATTTAGTGCTTTGGTTCTGGTTAGAAAAGCATCCAACTTTATCCATTTCAGAACTAGATTTCTCCGAAGGACTGTTAACTGCAATCCCAGCTAAAGCAGGTTTTGCTGGGGTGACTCCAGTCTTGTCTGGTTTCAGCTAGAATGGGGGGGGAAAAAAAGAATTACTTTTTTTTTTCCTACTGGAACTGGTAAAAGGCACGGGAAGACAGAGGGATTAGCAGAAGTATTGGGAGCTTCACAGCCTAAGTGCAAAACAGAGTGGGAGGAGGGAGGGTGGGAGCAAATTCTGGCTATCCATCCTTAATCCAAAGCCGCCTGCTCCTTCTCGGGCTGTACTTCACTGTCATACACTTGCAAATTCACTCCAGGAATGAAAACAGACTAACTTTAAGCTTGTTCCCAAAGCTGCAAATTTGTCCCTGCTGGGTGTTAATTTAACTGCTTCCAGGGCACCAGGATGTCTACTGGTGTTCACTGGGCTTGCTTTCTTCTTTTTTTTTTCACACATCTGGTGTTGTGAAAACTTCCAAGGCACCACACAGAAGAGTGATGAACTGACCACTTTTAACCCTTTCTGCAGTGTGCTAAGTACAAACCCACCTGCCTCTCTCCACTGTTTTCTCCCTAGAGCAGACTCCATGGGCCTCGTTACGCATGGGATCCACAAACACTAAAGTGGGTCTTATGAGTATTTCACAGGCTGGGAATCAAGACTTTCTTCAATTCCATCATTCTCTGTTTTTCCTGTGAACAAACCTGGCTTAATAGTAATAACTGAACTTCAAAAATTTCCAGCAGGAAGAAATGTATTTGGGGCAGGGAGAGGTTTTTTCCAAAATACTTCTTTTTTCCGTTTGCTTTTATCTAGTGTTGCCACTTCCCAGCAGGGAGGGCGTTCAGTGCAATAGTTTTGCTCACATTATGGCAAGTGGTGGCCTTTTCCTGTTGGTTTTTGATCACTGCCATTTGTTCACTAATGGCATTAACTGTTTATGTGCTGCATCAACTGAACCAGAGCAAATCCAAAACCATCTGGGTGTCTCATTTCCTGTCTCAGCTGTTGTACTCTACCTGGCTTTTGCCGCTTGGTTTGCTCTCTGTCGAACAAGTTGTTTGCATGACCAGCTCACTTGTTTCACTAACATATTCCTAGCAACAGCATACAGACTAGCTTTTTTTATCTTTGGCAAGTGCTTCCTAAAAAAAATGCCAAAGGTACTCTCCCGTTTTGGCCTGTTCTGCAATGCCAGCCTCATGGCACAAGGAGCGTGCAAAGTCCTCTTTTGCTGTCTTCCTCTCAGCCCTATCATTACTTTGAATCCTGCAGCTCTCATCCTGTGTTCCCAGCCCACTGACTGTCCCTTCTCAGCCCTGCTTCCTCTTCAGCACCCAACTCTGGGGAGCTGAAACAGCACCGAGAAGTATCTCACAGCCATGTGGGCTGCTGAACACAGTGAGAAAGCGGCAGCATCCATCACGTCTATGCAGGAGACCCAAGTGTGCCACAGTCCTTGATTTTGGAATCTTCTCTTCTTCACGTAGGGCTTTCACTGCTGAGTTTATTTTTAAAAGAAGTAAATAACTCTTGGTCCACAAATTACAGGCTTCCTTGGTAAACATGAAAGCTAGTTCGTGGCTAAGTACAGCTGTGTTGTCATAATCTTGTTTCATATTTGAATGCTATCAAGGCCACCCTTTCTCTTCAGAAGCAACGCTTCTTGGTGGGCCAAGCTCCAGGGCCCCAGGCAGCACTGGAGCCGTTCTTCATAAAGGTTTTCTATAGTTATATATATACACTGTATTTTTTTTAAAAAATCAGATTTTTAATCCTCCAGAAATGCTGCCTGGAGTGTTGGACTCAGCATCTGAAAATACTAAGGAAATTGGATTTGTGGAGGTACAAACATTCATCTCCCTATTAAAGCCTGAGATTTTTAAAGCTGCAAAGTAGGACTTAGGTGTCCATAGCCAAATTATTTATGCAGATCTAGAGAATGTTCATCCAAAAACTATACAGCTTTAACATATCCACCTCTGTTTTTCTTCTGACAAGTTTTCCAACCAGTGCACCTAGTAACCACCTTTGATATTGGCCGTAAGTAAATTGAGGCTGGAAATTAACAGCACATTCCCAATTGTTTGGCTTTCCCGAGGAGAGTGCTGGTGGCCAAAAACCTAACTGCTTTTAAGATAAAATTTAGAATAAATGTTAGATATGTGATAGCAAGGCACTCAGTTTAAAAATGGGATCCTTTCCTACTCCTCTGCTTTCACAGCAAAATACAAACTAGTCTTCTGACTGGCACCTCATACGTCCCTTTCTTTGTAGGAACCAAGTGGGGATCTGTGGAGACCACCTCTAAGTGAAGAGGAGTAGATGTCCCATGGCTAGGGACACCAGATAGACTTACAGGCATTTATTTGTACTATTCATTTACATGTATGGTCTATTGTGAGGATGTCTTCCCTCCCCTCCCCCAAAAGGATCCAAATCAAATTGAAAGCTAGTCGGTTAGTACAGTAATTGTATATAAATTTGCTCATGAAACATTAATTAAAGTCAAGCTGTGGAAAAATTTCAAAAGCTAAAAGACCTTTGGACATTTGTGTGAAGATCACTGCGCTTGATACCAGGGAATATAGAAATGCTTGGACTGTTTTCTCAAATGGGCACAATGTTAATGAATCATTTTAATCACCTTCATTATATTCTTTCAAACAGAGGAGACTACTATGCAAAACCAATCCTGACAAAAACAACATATAAAACCCAGAGGCAGTTGTGAGGCTGCTAATTAGATAACTTTGTCTTGATACTTGCATTTGAGCCTATGGATCTGGACAACATAGTGTGTTACTCTCAGGGCAAGAAGCAAACGAGTGGCTGCTGCCCCATGTCCTCTCAAATGACGTTTCCAAGGTGCCTTTTGGTCTCTCTGTCCCCCAGGGTAAATATTTGGGATAGTCTTTATTGTGCTTTTCCCAAATTTTTCTTACATCTCTGGTCTTTTTGTCGGAACAAAACAATGCAGAAGCTGGAATTATGCTATAAATGTTATTTAACAAAAAAAAGACAGAATGCCCAGATTTTGTGTTATTTTAGCCATGCAAATGCTACAAGCAAAAACTAAACCAAATTGAGTTCATGCACAAATATCAGTAAGAACAGAGATAGTAGTGATAGCAGAAGTAATGAAATTATGTAATATATGCTAATTGTTTTCTACACACTAATTCATCCATAAAGCTTCTGTGAAGTGAATAACTATTAACTGTTCTTTAAAGGTTAAAAATTGAGATGGTTAGATCAACACTTTTTTCCAGCACAGCTGGTGAAGTGAAAGCATTTGCTATACATGTGGTGGTTCTAAATAGGTACCTTGCTACAAGGGGGCTGAGTTGAGAAGAGATGAAGTAGATCAGTATTTGTGAAAACAGGTCATCAATTTAAATGGGTAAGTATGGCTTTAATTTTAGTCTTCAAAATAGGGTTGGATTCGGAATTAGCATAAACCTTGCAGGTTTTGTATAAATTTTTCAAATTAAAATGTTTTGGCCAAGCACTCCCCTGTTAAAACTTCAGACAGGCGAAGATTTTTACAAATGTCAGAGTATTTTGAGGAAACTTCCTTTTAAAGATTTAGAGGTTTCAGCAGCCAAAGTGGTCAGAATTTAATTTCATTAATATTTAAATATATATGGCTTAAACCACTTTAAAAATTCATAGGTTTACATTCTGTGCTGAGGGAGGCTATATGTGTTGATACTCGAGTGTGATGAAAATGAGCTCATGTACACTACAGCAGCATCTTAGCACTTCACAAAACGGGAAATAGATGCAAGGTAAGAGACACACTTCAAACGTAGATCACAGGAGAAATTGATTTCGCACCAATGTTTCTGAATTTGCACCTCAACTGCTTCATATTTGTCTATTTATGCAAAGGTGAATATATTTTCATGTGTGATGATGAAGAGGGCAACTCTATCCTTATTGAAATGTTAATCAAAATATTGTTCATAATTGCTGTGTTCCATAAGCAACAGTTTAAAACAAAAGGTACATTTAAATATTTTTACTTTCAAGCCAATGCTCTCAAATAACAGGAGGAAACCAGGTTTTTGTTCCTTTTTCAGGCTCAGGTCTGCCTTTTTGTCATCAGGGTGTTACTGAGTTCTTGTGAGAAACGTCCTGTAGTGAATGACAAGGAGACAAAGTCTGTACTCACCTCAAATACCCTCACCAGTTTTGCTCAAAACAGCAACGTGAAGGGCAGGAGTCAGTGTGGTGGACGTGGGGAGTGTGCACACACACACGTGTACGTACATATACACATGGGATAAAGCCGCTGCACCTCTAGGTGTTTGCATCCCAAACAACCTGTGTGTCCATCTCAGGTGACACATGGAAGGGAAGAAACATCTTCCTGCAATTAATCTGAGACTTTTCAGACAATGAGAGAGTATGAGAGAGGACATACGGACAGAGATCATGAGTGACATGGGGAAGACAAACTGGGAAGAAATAATCACTGTCTCCCAGAAGGAAAGTTGTAGGCACCTATTGATATCATCAGGCAGCAAAACAAGCAGGAGGAAGGCACCTTATCCCTAATACCAGGGAGCACTTCCTGTAGGCATCTTTGCTACACAACGCTGTGGATAACAAAAGTCAGCACAGATTCAAACTTGGAGTTGGGCAAATTCAGAAGAAATATTTGCAGAGGGCGGTCAGACAGTATGATGTGGAGGCACAGCTGCACTCAAAATGCCTAATGGAAGATAAATTGGGCACAGTCCCAGCATATAGTGGCTCTGTTCCTATAGTCCATCTTTGAACATCTCTTGATCACTCTTAGGGTGGCCACTATAACACACAGTTCTGTTTGGAGCCACAGAAATAAGGCTGCTTGATCATAGCAGAAAAGGTGACTGATACAAACTATGCCAGAAATGGTGCCTGGTTTGGGGGAATTCATCTTAGCCATGTCTCCCCCAAAGAACTTTACGATCACCTACCCTACAGCCCCTCATTGTGGCAGTATTTTTTTCACTCGATTGGTCTCAAGTTGAGCTGGCCCATTTTGGCCCAGCAGCCCCAGGCCTTGTGAAAGTGGATGTACTGCTTGCTTTTCAGCTCTGGAGCAGCGATGTGATCGGGAATTGTGCCTCTTGGAAAGTTTTTTCAAAGACGGCAGCTCTAGGAGAGCTTAGCACCCCCAGAAGTTTCTACTGCCATATGTGCTCTTTCTGCTGCTGTCTTCAGGGCAAGTTTAATGACTGCTTTCACAGGCTGACACAAATATCCTGAGGAGCACAAGCAACAGAAGGGAAATGGCGATTTTCAGCCATTTATATCTTATCCAAACTGGAATGGCATTTCATGGAGAAGCCAAAAGCAATAGTGTCAAGGTACTAGCCTTGCTTGCTTCCAAATGTTTCTTGCAAAAAATGAAGGAAATTGGATTTATAAAGTAATTATGGCAGGATCCTCTTCAAGGAGAGTATGTAAAGCCACCATAATTATAATGTCTGTTCTTTACATTATGTTCAAAAGACTTCTGTTGATCACTAGGGTGATCTGGGGAAATAGTGACAACAAAACTGTTTACTCCTCCCTGCCACTGCAAGTTCCTAAGCAAAAATTTTGTCTCTGATTCTGATTCAGGTGGAGATCCCCTTTATATCCTTATGACCATAGGAAAGATTTTTTAATAGAAGAAAACTTTAATTACATCTTCAGACCACTTTGGTGCAACAAGGACTTAGTGTTAATAAGAATCAGGCTTTAGGTGTGCCAAATGCTCTTTAAAAATAACATAACAATCTGCAAAGTAAGCTCCGAGTTATTAATTCAAGAGTAGTATGAGCAGCAGCAGCAGTAAAGAAACCCAGTATATCCATCAATCACCACTGTGGAAACCTGTTTGTTTGCACTAGTTAGAGAGTGATGAATAGGTCCTCTGTGTAAAACATTCAGCTACAGTGTGAGAGGGCAATAAATTATGTTTGTTAATTTTATATGCTATACATATAAAAATCACTAAAAATTGTCACTACACTGTGAGGGTGACAGAAAGCTTTGGTGCTGTAGAACCTTTATGCAGTGCTTTTTCATCTCCGCAAATGAAGGTCTCTTTGGCATTTCCTGCATTTCGGGGAATATGATATAAAAGCTCTGGAGGAAGAATTTTACCCACTAATCACTCAGGTTCCCAGCTGCCTCACTGAACTATACTTATCTAAATACAATGCTTCTCACTTACATTTACAATCCCTGTTGCCTCAGCAGTCATAGGAGAGACAGGGACCTCCAGGGAATGAGTGACTCTGTCCCCCAGGAGGTGCCAAGAGGGGTGGTGAGATATGTGGTGACGGCAGAGGTGGGAGGGAAATGATGCCGTGGCTCACCCCACTCTAGAGAGCCGAGGCATATGAGGTGGATGCCCCATCAGGGTGGTGAACAGGGAGGCATGAGCTCAGCTGTGGGGCCAGCCTGTGAGCATAGTCCTGGCAACCAGAAAGGAGCATCGAGAGTTTGGTCCCTGGCTAAGCTGGGGAAGAAATTTAGACCTGGGCAGCCAGCATAGGTTACGCAACCACGTTTGGCTGGTATTTCACAGTCTGCTTTTCAAACTGCTTTCAAACCCCTGGTCAGTGGGCACAGTCTTTTAAGCCCAGGTTAGACTCTTGCAGTTTGGTTTGTCTTTATCCGTGTGAGCTCTTTCCACTTCTGGCTGTGTGCTTAGACCAGCACAAAGCTTTGCGCACACACACCCTCCCTTCTGTCCGACGGCTGCACTTTTGTGCAGCTCTGTTCATGTTTTCACGCCCAATTCTGCAGCAGGCAAGGCTAAGTGCACGTGTGCTCAGCCTCAGTCCCGCTCACATACACCGAATTTGCTTCCCAGAAATCCTTCCTCTCTAGTTAAGCTGGTTGACATTGTGTAGTGTATTTTGAAGAAAGGTGCAAAATCTGCAATAGCACCAAATAGTGCAGGCAAAAGTATGTTTGAGTATTTCTTAAGCCATTGTCACAGAAGGCAAGTTTGACAAACCGCTCCACTTTTTGGAAGCTTGCTTTGCAGCAGTGTGTATTTCTCAAGTCATGGCAGCAAGGAAATGAGTCTAATGCATGAGCTTGTTGCCATGTTATTAAATGGCAGTGTAAAAACTGTGCTTACTTTCATGGGAATGAGGTTCTTTGCCAAAAACGAGATGCCTCATCTCCCCCGTGGGACTTCATCCTAGTTTGGAAGGAATGGAGGAAGCTGCTGTGAGCAGTCAGAGCAGATATCAGGAATGATCGTGCGCATTTGTGGCAGCCCGTTTGTAAGGAGGGAGGAGCAGCTCCGCCCTTGGCAGGAGATGCAGCGAGCCTGGCACAAGGTGAGGCTGACAGATCTGCCTGGTGTCCCTGCCCTCACAGGCCAGCAAATATTCCCCAAACCTCTGCTTGCTCTTTCCATCGCTTGGGTGTTGCTCCCACGTATACCTGGGTGCAAATCCGGAGTAATTGCACTGAAACTCACTTGCACTTTGCAGGCTGCTGGGACAGGGCAGAGTTCAACCTGCACACACAAGGCAGCACAGCACAGCATGGCAAACTGGACAGTCCCTACAGGGGAAAATCAGGAAGGCTTCACTGATGGCAGCACTGAGCTTCATCCCTCAAGCTGTACAGTAGAAACAAATTTAAAAATTAAACTAGTTTTGTTTGATTTGTTAAACACAATTCATTTCAACCCCCCTGTCAGCAAAAAGTAATTTTTTCCGTAGTTATTTTTGTTTTATCAGAAATGGGGAGAACTCATTAGCACTGGTGTTTTGAACTGTAGTTTAATAGAACACAGACTAACACAGTTCATTAAAATATACATGTTTGATGTTTGAGGCAATGTTTGCAGAAATCCTCAGGGAAAGGATACTGTGGAGCTGAAATGATGTTTTTCATAGCCAAATGGCATAATCTCATTACCAAAGTTTTGTGATGAAGATGAAAGGTACACTTAGTAATTGCAAGGGATAAACAGTTTTCTCTCCATAACTGCCCTTATTACTCACGGATAACAGATCCAGTGCAGACTGTTACATTTCCTTCTCTTCTCTGTCTTCTTTCCTTTACCACCCACTTCGCTTATGATTCACCAGCAGTTTCTGTGGACTGGATGTAAGGAATGAGGGAAATTTCTGTTCCCCTATTTCAAGGCAAAGGAACATCCTGAAGAGATACATTTGCAAACATTTAGCCTGGTGATGCAGATGTTGCTCAGGGGGGATAAAATTTTAGAAACTGAAATTCTTTTTCATGATTTTTCTCGTATAGCTTTCTGTCAGGCTGCTCAGCACACTGCTCTGCCACCTCTTCCAGCTGGTGAGCCCACATTATTTCATGGAAATCCACTGACCCAGTACAGCAAATAGAAACCTTGTTTTCCTTATTTACCTTTTGACCCTCAGAAGTAATCTGTGGACTCCCGGGCATCTGATCTTATGGTGAAAATGGGGCTTAGGAGATCTGAAGGAGAAAGGGTACATCTGCCAGAAGAGTACAGCTCTTCTAAAAATTCCTCTGACCACATTGTCTTTGGAGAGGGGAAGAAAGGTCCTTACCTTGCTTGCAGGATATGGGAAAAATGCTTTTTTTGCCCTTAGTTCAGTGCTGCTGTAGCAGCAGCTGGAGTGGCCTTTGGGCTGTGTTCTCACACAGAACTGAAATGAAACCTCACAGTCAAAGCACTGGACCCTAGTGTGATCTGGCAGACATTAGTTTTACATGTTTTGGTGGACATTTTGTAGGGTACCTCCTGGCAGCTTTGGTTCAGAAAGAAAGATGGATTGCACCGTGGCGTTTTTTTCTGCTACTTTACAGCTAGCTTGTCATATCTGTAACTGAGGCCCTTAAATGAGGAACTGACACCATTCCCATGTCCTAAATGATTATATGACCCTGTAGGATTGAGCAATGTGTTAATCTTTTCTAATTATACTGTAGTGTATCTCTTGTGTTCGAACACGGTCACGAACAGGGCTGTTTCTGCTCCCATGGACGTAGATGGCAGAAAGCCAGCTGGAGCTGCACCAGGTCCCACTTGCAGCCCAGTGACCATGTGTCTGGGGGGAAACTGAAGAGCTTAGGTTCATGGAAGATGCAAGAAAAAAGATGCTGGAGCAGGATGGGATCTAAAATGATGTTTTGAATGTTCTGTCTCTTTTGCAATATAACTCCTCATTCGTCATGCAAATTTATAATTTTCATGCAATTAAAAAATAATTTCTGTTATAAAAGTGAGTCTGAGTAGCTTGTACAGTTGACAGCTAGTAAAGCTGTGTGAAGTACTCACACATAAAAACTCTCCTTCTAGTGGAAAATTTCACTTTTTACTGGAGAAAAGGCATATTTCCCTTATCATAAGCAGAGAGGGAGGATGAGAATTTGTTCTTGTTCATCTCATTACTGGCTGTAACCCAAGAACTTTACATAGGTGATCCAAACGTGTTGTGTCACGACATAAAGCCATGACTCAGAAATGTGCCCAGCTGTGTCCTCACTGATGCTGCCACGGTGACCATGTACAAGGGCATTAAATTAGTTGTAGAAATCACAGTTGCTCCTCCTTTTAAAGCTCGTGGTACTCCCAGAGTGATTTGAGAGTGCCACAGGGTAAATAAAGAACCCAGACCCGTGAAATCCAAATACACAGTGGTCTGTCCCACAGTTCCACGCAGTCCCGGCTGCCAGAGTGGGTGGTTGCTGCCATTCCTTCTCCTTCTTGCTGGTCACAGAGCTGGCTAAAGCCCTGGGGTGGATACGTCTATGCTGTCAGACAAGCACTATTATCAGCTTAGTTTCTGTCATTCAGCAGCAGTGATGCTGCAATTGGAACAACTCCTGTCAGCATACAGTGAGTCTCCACTGGAGGCAATGCTGGAGTGTCTGCTGTGAGAGAAACATCCTGCTGTGGGCAAGCCTGGGTCTTCTTCTGCTATCCTGAAGGAGTTTTGGGGCATTCCCTGGTTGTATCACCGCCTCCTGTACACAAGAGAGGGATTTGAAGGTATCTCAACATGTGTCCAAGTCAGCGAAAGTACATTTAGCCTTCCCAAGCCCTCAGCATGCATGGTGGTAGCCAGATCTCCAGAAGTGATTAGCAGCTTCTGAGGCTGTGCAGTGGAACTGACAAATGCCCGCCTAGGACTTAATCCTGCTCAGATCCACAGGACTCCTCACTGAAACAATGCAGGCCACTGGGTCGCAGCACCCACAGCATCTCATCAGTGTCATAGAGATGCCCAAATTTAGTCCTCACTAGTCTCATGAACTTCTGTGTCATGCCTTCCTGGACACAGACCTCCATTTCAGGGACTATAGTGGCCTCTGCCATATCTCAGAAGAGCCCGTGCCTAGGAGAGTTTCTTGGATGGATTTGTGATTCCTCAAGGCCTGTATGCACAGTGGGCCAGAGGGTCTGGGACAGAAAACAAGCCACGGGGAAGCTGTGCTGCTGGGGATGCACCACACTGTGTGCTTGCCTGCTCCAGCAGCCTGGCCAGAGGCCACGCCGTGGCCTGGGTTGGTGCTGTGAGCCATCTGTGTGACCTGGGTCACTGCTTTGAGCCACCTCCCTCGGCGTGACTCAGGCACGTGACCGATAACACCGGATGAGCACTGCGTGATTCAGCTCGGGAGAGCTGCTCATGATGGAAGGGGCACAACGTGAGAGCTGTTGCGTGTTAAAAGGTTGCAAAAATGAGAACTCAGACAGTACATTTTTTTCATGAAGATGCTTAGGCAAGCTGGAGGTCAGGTATTCTAGAGCTCTTCACTTGACAGCTGTCTGTCAGATGCATGTAAGTTGATTTTAGCAGTCAACATGCACCTGCCATTTCCACCTTTTCCGAAGACATTGGTGCCAAACGTCAAAAATGGGGGATTTTGAGAAGCTGATCCAGAGCTGCTGGTGGCTGTCATCCCAGGTTTGATGTTGAGTAGCTACAGTCTGAAAGGGTGGATGAATGACTGGTTCACATAACTACAGAGGCGTTAGCTACAGACTACTTGCTCCTGCCTAAGCACCCAGCTTCGACTGCACTGGAGTTCCTTCAGAGAGAGGTTTGGACTACTGACTGATTCCTTCAGCTGGAAAAGTTCTGTGATACAACTTCTGACAGAAGTCTTGAAGTTGAAACATAAATTAATTCCAGCCCTTGGCAGCAGGTCTCCATCAAAACATGATATGGTCACCTCTGGAAGGAAGGGTGACTCTATCCCTTCTAGTTAGACTGAGATCTGTCAGAAGCATAGGAGGGAAAAAGTAGGTAAAATAATGGAGCAGGAGAATAAAATGAATATCCATTTTGTCTAAATTTCCATTTGCTTTCCAGCTTCTAATGTTTTTGGAGAAAAACATCAAAGATAAACCTTTGATTCTATGTAGCATTATTGTGATACTCATTTTGAGGCCAGAGTGTCACTGGTTATGGAGAGAAGAGAAGGGAATGAAAAAGATACTGTCTTACTCAACTGATCAGTCTCTGGTGTGCATTGAGTCATAGCTGCTTATTTCACTAACAGAAACAAGTTTTTACTCTTTTTTTCCCTTCCTATTAGCAACACATAGCACTGACAGCTAAGGGAGGACTGGCTGGCTCACACTCTGGCTCTCAGGTCACTAACAGCAGAGTTAAATACGTTTTTATTGCTGCAATGATGCACAGGCTAGAAGAACACAGCCTGACTTTCAGGGCACAGGTAGTGTTCACATTCCTGGCAGCTGGAAGAAACAAATGAGGGATCTTGCAATGGAAAGAGAATGTGAGCCCAGCCCTCTGAGTGTCCATGTTCACAGCAAATAGTATACAAAAGCATGGCTCTAAAAAACCCCATGGACAGATCAACAGACTATTTGGAAAAAGAAAACTGTGGAACAAGTCTGACCCTTAGTAAACCCTAAGCCAGCCCAAGCCCTTTTTGAGAACAGAAATGTGGTCTTGGGGGACAGAAATAAAGCTGAAAGGGAAGGCAGTGGGGCACAGCAAGAGGCCATATAGAAAACAGGGAGTTTTACTGCCCTGAGGCCAGATGTTCATTCACCACACCAGGCATCACTAGCTGGGACATGCTGTGGGAGGATGCCCTATGCTTCATTCCCAAGAAAATCTCCGTGGCTGGGTTTAGGCTGTGTAAATGGTTTTGTTAATGATAAAATAACTGGTTGGTTGATTTGTCAGCTGAGGAAGTTCATGCCAAGGAAATCCTGTTCAGTTTCCTACATGTGCCATGACTCTGCATTAAAAGCCTAAGGACCAAATACTCCAGTCTGTTTCCAGTGTCAGAAAACAAGATTTAACCCAACAGGCTTGCTAAACTGGGATTATGGCAATGCATTTCACACTGTTGTATCTGGCTCTTGTATTTGTTGCTAACCAAAACAGATTTCATTTATCCAGGGAATTAAGCTGGGCTAGTAGGTGCCAATTTTGCATGAACCTTATTCTCATATACTCCTATACTCATTTTCCTACTGCTATCATTTCAGCTTTCTGTAAGTTTATTACGTGTGGATGGATACTTGTGCCAGCAGTCTTTTTTCCCTCCAGTTTCTGCAGAGCTTCTCACGTGCATGCTATGTACACTTACTCACACACACAAGGAATCACTCCCAGTGGAGTTGCTCTGAGTGTGCTGCCAGCACATAGCAGAGGTGAAACCACCAGGCTGCAATAAAAAGTTTTGCCCTTGAGGCAAAAAGAGGGATGGAGACAAAAAGCATTTATCATTTCCTGTCACCGTTATTGTCTCATGGTTCCTCCTCAGCTAATGCCAGACCTCTGGCAGGGGAGCGGGGAGGGATGGGAGAACTCATGCTGTGCATCCATTGAATTAACAGTTTGAGGGAAGAGGCTTCCAGTAGCTCCTTGAAGAAACAGTTGAAGTGAAGCTCAGGCAAATCTACTCTTTAGGTAGGTCCCTTTGCAGGAGAGGATTTGACTTGTGAATTATTTAATTTAGTTTAACAAAAAGGTTTTAATTCATTCAATTAAATGCTCTTAAATCTGCATTATAATCCTACAGACCCACTGGAGTCAATGGGAATCCTTACAGTCACTTCAATGATTTTGGTTCTATAAAATACATTTTCTAATTATATTTATTTAATTTATTTAGTTGTACTAAAGATTTCTGGCACAGGAAAAAAAAAAACTCATGCTTTCTGAATTTAAATCTAATGCTAACTCTTCTCCTAAAAGTCATGTTTCAATGAAAGACTTCATTCTATCATCAAACCAAATGAAACATCCATGATGTCTGAGCACTGCTAATGCTTATCAAATGTGGATGCAACTTGAATATGCAATAGAAATAAAATTAAAATTCCTTTCTATGAGGACTAGAATTTAAAATTTCTCTCTGCATTTTTTCTGCATTTCAGTGTTAAGCGTTTAATTCAGTCCCACCAAAACTACTAAAGAAGAACCCCCAACAAAAAAACATTTTGAAATATCAGTGTCTCCACAAAACATTGATAATTTGAAAACAATATGCTTGACCCTTTCAAAATGTGCAACCTCACTCCTGTGCCAGTAGTGCTTTTATTTTTGTAGTAGCCCAAAATCTGGCAAGGCACTTATCTCTCCCATTGACATCACTGAATCATGGATCAGTGCACAGAGGCTGGAAGCTAGTGATTAATATCTTCATGCTAGTATTTATGCACTTAGCTAACTTTCCCCTAAGAATAATCAAACTACTATCAGAATTTTTTGGTTCACAGTATACCTTGAAGTAATTATTGCAGGTTATTTCACACTTCCATTGTAAAAGCAGATAAAGGCAAGCCGGATCATAGATGTGTTGTCCTCGGTGCACTCAGTGACAAGCTAAATGGCAGTCTGTGCCCAAAAATGGTACATATTCTCTTCTCGTTTGTAAACTGTGATATGCTGTTGTGATATTTTGTATGTATGTAATAACCAGAACTACTCATGCACATATTGCTTTAGTGTAAAGTGCCTCAAAAACTTGTTTGGGGCAAAAAATTTGATGTTACTTTTTACCTATAGAAAGCTACAAGACAAGTCAGAACAGTTCCAAAGATTGCTCTTCATCAACTTTATTTAGTTGTTCTTCAACCAAATTTCAAGGCTGATATCTTTTCCATTTTGAAATAGCACTGTTACACCTTCAGCCTGACCTCCTGGCTGGTATTTAGTAACCACAGGAGTCTAGGATCTCTGCTGAGAGTCTGCGATGCCAAATAGAATCACCTCGTTAAAACCAACACTGAGGCAGCATCAAGTTGAGGGGACAATAATCTGTTAAATAGCACCAAGTTGATCTCTTGCTGCCTGTGGTCTGCCTGTGGCCTGACCAGATGCTCTTGTAGGGCACTGCTCTGCTATGGCTGTGTCCTCTCTGGCATCTGTGTGTTTCCCAAGCCCTGGGAAACAGCGTGAATGACTTCGTTTTTCTTACCCTCATTTTGCACTCCTGCTTTTAGTAGCAGAAGTGGTCCCAGGTGCTCTGCAGCTCACAGTGTTTTGCATTTTTTTACTTCTGTTCTTTCATTTTCTTGCTGTGCTGAGGGAGCGGGGTCTACCTGCCAGCCATGTATGCCTAAGCAAAACTATTTTGGGCTTTGAAGGTTGAGCCAAAGACAAAGCATTCCCAGTGAGATCTGTTTCATATATATCATCTCTTAAGTATCCTTTAAATGCTTCATTAATTGTGAGGCATTAGTACAGGGAGGAATAACTTTTCACTTAATCATTCATGACCAAGAGGTTTCTTGTAAACTGGATTCACCCTCTCATATCCAGACTTTTTATTCTTCTATCTCACTCCTCATTTGAAGTAGCAATCTGCTACTTATCCTGAGAACAGTTCTTTCCAGGCCAAAGGAAATGGTATGAAGCTGCTTTTTCCTTCTCCCCGGCCTGCAGCCAGGACAAGCGAGTCCAGAAACTCACTACTGAGTGTCGGACACAGAGTCCCACAAGGACAGATGTGTTCAAGCCCATGACCAGAACTGAGGAGCTGAAGTCTTTCCCAGGCTGCAAATGTCCTGTTGTTTAAGAAGAAGAGCTGGTCTCCCCTTTTACTGTCAAAACAGAAGAGAAATCCGGTGAATTATTTTCCATAAAGTTTGTTTTATTACTTAGCTTGCTGGCTGGGTGAAAATTCCTATGAAGCTCACAACTTTTAGTCTTTTCAGTTGCTTTTTGGGGTGATGTGACCCCATTGAGTCAGTAGATCTCCTTCATCACCCTTGAGCAAGAAATGCAAGGAAGAAAAGAAAGAATTAAAATTCTGTACAAAGGTCAGAGAAAGCTTAAAGCCTGCAACTTGAAACCACTGGCACGAAGCTGCGGCACTTCATATTTCTGCTGGGAAGGGATCCTGCTCGTGGAATCAGAATAAAAGAAGTTCTTGTGAATCTCACCAGTGAATGTAGTGATATATACAGACAAAAGTATATGTGTATGCGTTATGCATGCATATTTGTTACATATATGTACATATATATAAAGGGGGAAATCTTTAGGGGAAGTTTTCATTTGAAATCCTTGCTTACTCCTGGATGATTAGAAAGGATAATAATAACAATAAAAAAAACTACTCAAATGGGGATTAAATCCACAAGAGAAGAAGTGCTCCATTTATTGGAGCCTTGCTTATCTCGCACAGAGTAAGGGGATTATGTGATTGCTTTTGTGTTCTGAACGATTGTGGCTAGACAGTTTCTGACATAATAGACTTGCCTACTGAAATAGAAACATTACTGTGAGATGAATTTGCAGCTGGCTGCAGAAGTGCGTTTGTCTGAACAGAAATGTCCCTTGTAACTTACTGAAACACTTGCTCTGAGCGTGGAAGGCCGGCCTTTTGGGGAAGACATACACTGACATACTTGTGTTAAAATCACAAGATGCCGAAGCCTCTGGAGACACTGGGGTGGTGCATTTGGAGAAGGGACCTGTGTTCATGAGACTTTTGAATCAACAATGCAGCCCCACTCTCATGGACTGGAGGCAGGGTGTATGAGGAAAGCTGGATTTTGGGACATGTTGCTAACTGATGTAACAAGCAACGAGCAAGGAGCTGGGTTTGCAGCAGCACAGTGGAGTTATGTGGTCAGCTGTCCCCGAGAGTAGGCTTTGGAAATATTTCTATGCCAGGGCTCCCTCTCTCTGGACACACAGAGTACAGACTCCTTTCTGAAAACCATCATTAGCTTCAAATATTTCTTGGAATGCTTAGGGCTACAGGGCTCCCTGAAGACCCTACAGCTTTGCTCTGCTAATTCAGACTGACTGGTGTGCTGTCCTCCAGGGCTGCCATCTGTGTTTTTGGGATGGTAACATGTTCCTTGGAAGTGTTCAGTCCTGCTTTGCTATGATGTTATGATCAGAAAGGGCCTTTGAGTGTTAGACACAATTTTTAGCACAGCAGAAGAGAGCCTTCGAATCCTTTTCCAACCAAGGACGGAACTTCCCTACTAAAGGTGATACTGGACCAAGCAGAGCAGGGGTCATTTCCTCTTCCTCTATGCCCTTGCTTTTCCTTGGGCTACCTCTTTCCCCACTTTGGTAGCTCAGCAAATCCCATGTGGCAGAGGAGGTGCCCCCATCCAGCACAGCTGGGCAACAAGAGACCCGAAAGCCCAAGCTGGGGCTTTTGAAGCTCTCAGTGTGGGGTGGGGGCAGTTGGCTTCTGAGGAGCAGCGCAAAGCCAGTGCAGAGCACGTGGGAAAAATCCTCCCCCTCTAAATCTGAAACACTGCACCCAGGCACAGTGCCAAGTCAGATCTTTGGGCTGTGCTTTGCTATCCCTCCCGCCAAATCTCGGTATGTCCTTTCTAAATGTTTCATCGAAATAAAGCATGATCCCAGGGCCTCTCGTGTGCTCACGGCTGGCAGTCCCCAAAAAAGGGACAGCCTCGGAGGGATGTGCCCCAGGATGTAGCACCTGGGGGGATGATTGAGCCTGTCTGTCCCTTTCATAGATGGGGCACACTCATGGGTGAGGCCATTTTGTGAGGCAAGGCAGCCCAAGCCACAGGAGTATCGGAAAGGGACAACAAAGGGTTAAGGTGTTCAGGCCATGGCAGCCACATCAGAGCTACGATCCTTTCCTGTTTTCATTCACCTCTGGCCACTTCCACCAACACACCCACTCCCACCCCTTCCCATAACCTGGTCACTTTGTTTGGGGAAGACATTAACTTTCTGTAGTGTTGCTCTTAGTGTGGTGTGGGGTTTTTTTCCCTTTAAGATTATGTCACTTTAAAATCATTTCACTTCTAAAAATGACAATAAACTTTACACTTTCCTGCTGTAAAATAGGCCAGTTCTGTCACTAGCTTGCCCATTCTGGGGGATTTATGGCCCCATGTCTGATGTGATGCAATCCTCTCAAATGAAAAATCATCACGACTGAGCCTGTAGCACAAAGAGACGATTTAAGAGGAACGGGAATAATTAAGGCTGCCCCTTACAAGCCCAGCACAAAGGCATTTCTCAGAGCAGCCTGTACTCTTAGTGAATAGGCAGAAGGGGATCTTAGTTGTCCAAGACTGAAATCCCCCATGGTCTCCACCACATCTGCAAATGAAGGCGAACCTGTGTCTTTGGATTTTAGCCAGTGCCTGGGGAAAAAAGAGACAGATTCTGGTGGGTTTCTTCCTCCCTGAGCCCTTCAGACCTTGCCAAGCCTGCCTTGGAGAGGGGAAGACGCTGAGCCTGTGCTGGTAGCAGTGCACGCACACCCCACATAGCTCCGTATCACCCTGCTTTCAGTTGTTTCCTCAGTAAGGAACCGAGAGCCCCACATATTTGCATAAATAGCAGATAGGACTTCAGTTCGCTAGGGCTGTCATCCCTTGCTCAGCAACTGCTGTCTCACGTGAGCCCCTGCCTTGAGTTTGGCATCCCTTGGATTTAGAGTCTCCTGCTACCATGTCTCCTGCGTGAGCCCCTCAGCTTTGTGCCAGTCTAGGGCAGGATTCTTCTCAGTGTCACAGAAAAGCCCAAACCAAGGGCTGTTTAAAACCTGTGATTGTTTCCCAGGCTCCTGGGGACTGTAGCCTTCTGTGTTAAACCGCCCAGACATCTTTCTTCCCAAAGGTCCCTGCTGCAGCCAGCCTTTCTCTCAGGGACCCAGGCGCCAGGTCACCACCTCCTGCTGTGCTGCTGGGGGATGGAAAAGGGTCCTGTGGGGCTCTAATCTTCCCCTCTGTCTTTTGCCTAAGGCACAAAACTGCCAATGGGAGGGAAAACTGCCCGGCAAATGAATGTCCTGCTGCCCATTTACTATGGGCTTGAAATCTGAAATCTGAGACCAATTAGTATTCAAACAGGGCATTTAAAGAAGAGAAAAAGGCGTGGTTTAGCTAAAATAATAATTTAAGTTATGTTTAAAAAGTCCCCACCAAGACAATTTCCCCAGAAATTCAGGGGATTTTAGACTACTGCTTTAAATGAGCCACTGAGGGTGCTTTGAAACTGGCACATGTTGCATTAGCAGCCCTTGCCGCTGGGCTGCTCTCCCTTTGAGAATGAAATTCATGTCCAAAATGCTAAAGGAAATTGCCACGCCAGCTAAATGACAAGGTGGTAGTTTCAGAAGTACCCAACTTCAGTTTATCTGCCCCTCTTCAACTAAAAAATGATCAGTGATTGCAACAGGAACAGGTTCTGTCTGTTTCAAGCTTTTATTAAATCTCACTTGTTACCTAGAAATGTGACTGAATAGAAAACCAACAAGCATGATATAGAGACCCAGTTTTTATTTTTACAGGATTTTGAACTAAATGATGCACATAGTTTTCATCTTCAGTTTCTGGCTTGGCTCTGTCTGCTTTTCCAAGAAGGAGACTTCTGATTATAAAAGCCCTAGGTCAATTTGCAGCTGAAAGCACTCTAAGATCACCATCTTTGCAGCATTGTGCACACAAGTGGTGCAGTTTAATAACAATAATAAATATAAAAAAGATGAGAAGTGTGCCAGTGCTAATCACATTTCATATGAGCAGGCTTCTTAAGCCTTAATGCAGGAAAAAAAAGTATCTTTGATTCAGCTCCTCGTTTACTATAATTTCTGTGTTTGTTGTTTTATGTACTTCTTAAATCCAGTTCGGAATGTGACTCGCTGGTATTCTCAGCAGACTGCATTCAGGGGGACCATCTTGTCGAAAGTTAGATCTGAGAAAGTGGCTCATTTGCTCTACACACTTATCTCATTTTCTGTTCGAAGGGCATTGATGTGAATCCCAACATCAGATAATGGCATAGCTTTATTTCACCTGGAGGCATGTTTTTGAACTTTGGACTATTCATGTAGAATTCCCAGCGTTTCACAGCCAAGTTGTGGTAGTTAATTCACATGCGGTCACATGAGCCCAGTAGCATACTGGTTTTCACTGGTCAGTGAAGCAATGCCAACTGGAGATAGAATAGAGCTGGACTTAGCCAGCATGGTGTCCCAAAAAGAAGTATTGTCCTAAATTCTTCCTGCAGCTCATTCCATCAATACGTCCTTCACATTTTTCCTGAAAGTGTCTCCCACCATCCTCCTCCAAACCTCTCCTCCTCAACTTCCTGTCACCTGTCCCTCCCTGTTTATTTCAAAACCTACAAAGGAACTGGGCTGTGAGGAGCGTTTGGAGCTGGACCTCCAGATATGCAGAGGTGACAATGCTGCTGTGGCTGTGCCAGTCAAAGCTTTATCTAAACTTACCAAACCACTGGGACAAAGGTCTTGGTGTCACTCAGTCATGCTCACACTGTCCTCAGAGGTGAAATGGAAAGACACTATGCAGCTATATAGGGAAGGACAAGGAAGTGTTCTCCTACTGCATGTGCTCATGCAGTGTCTGGCTGAGGGCTGAGGGTTGCAATCATTCCATTTTTCCAGCAGCTGCTTAAGAAGGGAAGGTCTTGTACATCAGACTCATTGCCCTTGCTATTGTAGCTTCCATTTGGCTTTGCCAAGTAATAGATCATACTCCATTTTAGAGTTCCTGTTGTAATAGATGCAAATTATTTGCACTCTTTTGTTGCTTTTTAGAGCTGGTCTACAAATAAACATTGGGTCTTCTCCAGTGGTGAAAAATCTGTAATTGTCTGAACATTGAGAGAAACACAAGTAGCTTGAGCTGCAAAATAAACGTGTAATGGTGTAGATTCATTCCTGTTTGCACTTCCCTTGGGCATGTTTCCTGTACAGACAGAATGTGAACCTGGTTGTTTCAAAAGAAAAAGGGTGCAGGCTCTCTCTTTGGGCACATGGTGAGCTCAGGTAGAAGTTGGGAGGAGATGCCATCTGCTGGGAAGTTCAGACATTGTCAGAGGGAAAAGCCGCGTTGGAAGCAGCTGTGAGCAAATGACACGGAAGATTAAATTAATGCTCTATGTCTAGCCACTAGCTAGGGGTGAATCCCACCTCCCACTTTCTCCGCAGCTTGGAGCTCTGAAGTGGCTGCTTTCCTCCCGGTGGGATGGTTGTCCAGCCCTTGTTGGCCAAGCAGCTGCTGAATCACAGCCACCACTGCTGTTTGTGGCTGTACGAGGCTGGGAAGGAGCCTGTAGGGGGGAGAGAGAAAGAGGTCGAACAGGAAGATTTAAGGCAATCAGTAGGAGTTGTTATAAAGGAAAATAGAGGGTTAAAAATCATAGAAATTTAAGTAAGTGGAAAGATAAATGAGCCTAAAGAAGCTTTGGAAGGGAAAGCTTTTAATAGCAGGAACCACAATAACAATAATTGTCATCATTGGGGACTGAAAAATGCATGTCTCTAATCCAGCAAAATGTTGAACTTCCCTGAGTAATGCTACTAACACCTTAGTTAAGCAGTTATGCAAATGCTTGAATGATAAAGATAAATTTAAACCAAAAGCAGGAAACAGCATGTCAAGAATAAAACTGTTAATTGTTTTTTGATTTAATCCTCTGATTCTCATTACTGCTTCACTCTACAACCCACTGTGTTTTCACTGTAACTTTCAAACTTTCAAGGTGGCTGTAGAGAAGAAGGTAGAGTTTAGTGCTTTTTTCATTTGCCCCCAGTGCGTGATTGCACTAAATGTGTTTTTAATATTGCTTTTTACCACTTTGATTTTTTTATTTTGTTGTTGTTGTTGTTCACATCAGAAAACCACAAGACAGGCATTAGATATGATTTATCAGGAAGTATCTGGGGCTATGCCAGATGATTAAAAAAGAAAAAGAAAACAAGCACAACACACATGGGAGCCCATCTAGATAAGAGTCATTGAGCTGCAGTCATGAGAGAAGTTCTCTGTAAACTGGAATTGGATGAGCTACAGTAACAAAGATATCTGTATCATTTTGTCATAGGAAAGGAGAAATACCCATATTGATGGGGATTCCTTCCAGTATCTGAAGGGGGCTTACAAGGAAGCCAGACAGGGACTTAGTAATGACTTGCAAACCATGAATCATTAGAGATTTGTACAGTTTAAGTTCTTCAAAGATAATCTCTCAAAGATCTAGGGGAGATAAGGTAATGAAAAATAATAGGCAGTCACAGAGGTGGTTGGGTAGATGGTTGCTCAGGCAGGCAGTTGGCCAGGGATTTAAGAAAGTGACCTCTGGATGACGTGTGTTTCATTTGCTTGAAAGTTCAAATCTATTGTCCCTTACCTGGGTTCTGAAACCAGCCACTGAAGGCTTTGCAGTTTGCTGGGGCTCTTATGCTGGTCTCCATGAGGGGTGACTCCATGAAGCAGCTCACCCTCGGGCATGGGCACACCTACTCCTCTGCTGGAGTTGAGGGGATGGACCTGCTCCCGCAGAGGGAATCCATGCTATCAGAAGCATCATTGCCAGCTCTTCTCAAAAACAAGGGAACATTGTTCGGGTGATTTCGTCCAAAAATATGAAGATGGGAAAATAAGATCATTTGTGCCATCCTTGCCACCATGAATTTCACGTGAGCTCCAGACAGCAGAACCCTGGGAAACTTAGGGATTGTACCAGTTCAGAGAAAGGAAGTAGATTGCTGGGAAGAAGGGGGAGGACAAACTTGTGTCTCTTGAGATTGAACTACTACTGAAATTCAAAGCTCTCCAAGCTTCCTGCATTAAGTTTTCATATCTGTAAAGTTTTATTTGTGCTTGTCCCAACACTTTAACACCATACAAGACAGTAACACCAAAGGACTTCTTTGTCAGAATGCAATAACATGTTCAGTGTAATTAAATTAAACTATTACAATGCTAATTACAACTCAAATATATATAACAGTAGCCAGTTATAATAATAATAATAATAATAATAATAATAATAATAATAATAATAATAATAATAATAGTAGCCAGAAGAAGAAGTAAGGCTGTAAATCCTACTGTTTGAAGAATTCTGCGTGTACTCAGAGCCCATGGTCAATATTGCTGTTTTCAGTGCTGCAACGCTTCGTCAACCTCCCAGTGAAAAATAAGGTACCCTCTACAAAATGTGCCAAGTGACACGTGAGTCAGTCCAAGAGCTTTGAAATCCTATCTGGAATGCCAGGGGAGTAGTTAGGCAGCTGCCTTCTTATTGTCATAAAACTCGATAGCTTTTTGCAAATACGTACAAATAATGTTTTGTTTACTTTCACTGTGAACACACATACTGCCAAAAAGCTCCAACAAAGTTTGGTGCTAGTTCTTTCCCGTCTTCGTTTCACTGCTTATCGATTTGGCAGGAGAAGGAATAGACAGGATTTAGGACAAAACAAAAGTAGTCACAATCTCATTGTCAAATTTGACAGTTTTTAAAAAATAACAAAGAATGAACATCTGAAAGTAAAAAAAACAGCATTTTGTCGGACTGGAATAAAAAAGGGGGAAGGGTACTGAAATACCTTCATTCACTGTTTAAAACAATTACTCCAAGCAGGAAACTTGGCACTAGAAGCTTTTATTAAATCAATTCAGAGGGATCTGTTTTCAACAAATGAGATAAATGTCAAGTCGAAGTCTTTAAGCACTCAAAGTACATCACATTTTCCTTCCCCAAGAAAGTAGAACAAAAATGTGAACACATAAAATTACTTGCATATGTAAAAATCACATTCAGTTTAAATAATCTTTTCTTCCTGCCTGAATGTATCAAGTGTATCAGAGCTTAATGTAATCTTTTAAGAGTGTGATTATTTGAGAATGTTTTGATCCCCTCTACTCCTTATTGTTAACCTACATCAAAACAAACATGTAAACATGTATTTATCTGTATAGCATCTTTGTTTTGGTTGCTGTATTCTGGGTGCTTCCCATGTGCATATGCACAGGGACATTCAGGGAAATCAATAGTAATTCTTTACTTCTTTTTTCTTTTTGCATCCATTTAGCAATCTCTCCCTTTATGCTCAGTCTCTCATCTCCCATTATGTGCTTTTCCTACGCCTGGATATCTGTTTTTCTGCTGCCTACTCTCTGTTAGTGCAGCCTAATGCTGCCATGTGCATTCGTTGTGGTGAGCAGGAGGGAGGACCTGGCATGGAGACAAGGGCATGCTGCTCTCATCTGCAGCTTTCAAACTTCCCTTGATGGTTAGTCCAGGGGTTTTCTGGCAATTCAGTTCTTTGCATTTTAGTAGAAATATGGCAAAAATTTTAGGACAATATATTCTGTTTTCTTGGAGAAAACAGACTGAGGAGGTGCAGTTTTAGGAAATGCTAAAACACTTCTGAGTTTTTTGAGGTCAGAAACTGTGGGATAGCATCGATGTCTTCAGTCTGACTTGGTTCCCTGAGGATCCTAAAGTGATGCCTAGGCAGCCACAGGAAATTAGAAAGTTTTTATTTCCACTGTTTTTATTGGTGTACTACCTGATTATGGCTTTGCAAGATGAGGGAGGGAGGGTACAAACAACGTAAAGAGGTGGAAGGGTGCTGAGGGAATCTTTCAATTCCAAAGCACTGAGATTTGTAATCCTTACTCAACTGGGGAAGGCTATTGTCAACAGTCCCTTGATATTTAAGCTCTCCAACCCACTGAGTCACTGGGCCTACTCATCTGAGTCATTACAGAAGGGGGGAGTGCTGCTGTTGCACAGAGGACTTTAGCAAAGGCCAGTTTTCAGGGAATATCCCACTGAGCAAATCCTCTGCCATCTAAATGTGAAGAATGTTCAAAACTCAACTGGGTAGAGCAAGAGAGAATTGGGGAGGGGATGGCAGATTGGTGATGAAAAGCAGAGGTGAGCACAGTGGGTCAGATGACTTCTGTCTTCTCCAGGTGACGCTCAGCCAGTTTTCCATTCTTGCTGCATATGATTCACACTTTGCTCTCCCAGCGTTACTGACGGGAATCTCGAAATATCAGAGAAGGGATGAAAAGAAAGCTTGTTCCTTGCCAGGTCAAAACATCAGCTAGGGACAACACAACTCCAGGAAAAGCCACGGAAGAGGAAAAGTGTAGTTCTGGTGGTTCACATTCCTGATTACAGAATTTGACGGAGCCATTTAGGAAATCTTCCTAATTGAGCTGTCTGGCAACCAGTTAAAAGGCCCAATGGTCCTGCACAATTCCATGCTGGGAATGTCTGGCACAGGTGTTTGTTAGGTTGACCTTGCCCTCTGCTACAACAATGCTGTTTGGTCTTGTGATGGGTCACTTGAAATATGGAGCTCTGTCTTTTGAGGAAAAGCTCATGGAGGTCTTAGAAAGCAAATCAAGAAGTTTTGCTTTCTGTTACTGTCACTGAATGCTTTCTTTGAAAGATTATTTCTCCAAGAGGCAGAAGCTTGCCTTCCAGATCTTTCCATTTCTCCTATAAATCTGTAATCTCCTTTTTCACCTCTTCCTCTGAATGTAATGATGTTCCAGCCTGACATATCCAGGGAGGGAAAAAAGCCCATATCAGTCATTACCTTTTCAGAGCTTATGAAAGTGACCCTGCTTCAGTCTCCAGTCCTGTATCTTCCCTGCAGAGATACCAGCTGTATGCTTGGTTTGGTCCCCAGAAGACTGCAGGAGAGGTCATGATGACAGGAATTTCTCTGTGATCCTTTTGTTTTTCTCACTTGTCAAAACATTCCTGTGATATTAAGGATAATAAGATTAACAAGATATTAATCTAAACCTTAATGTAATGATCCAAGTGTGATAGCTTTGTTTCTCCCCAAGATACAAACATAAGGAGTGTGTCCATTGTGTCAGCACCTCACAGGTTGGCTTCCAAGTAGAAGATGAGGATAGAGAATATTAAATATCTTGCTGCAATCCTGTGAAAACTACGGACATTTGTCCTCAAAGGGCAACTGAGATTTTTCAAGTACAGGCATCCCCAAGTAGGGCAGACATCCAGCATAACCAGGTTTATACTTTCCACTGTTGTGTACATACAGGCCTGGCTCATGGACAGGGTCACTCAGGGAGGGTCTTGGACAGAGCCATTAGGTCCCTGCAGGACTATTCTGGCTGGTGTAGGATTGGTTTGGCATTTTTAAATACCAGGACGTAGGATGTTGGGGTCCTTGGGTCTTTTTCCTGTGTTTTGGATGTGGTCTACTGGTTGATTGGAGAATGTACAGCCAGGAATGTTAGTTGGAAGTTTCAGTATGGATGGAGTTTGGGTCTGTTTTTAGCATACACCTGTGTTCTTCTCCCCATCTTGCTTAAAGGGAATTTCCATTTCCTTTCGGTTGCTATATAAATATGGAAATGTGGAGACTCTTATCTAACAAAGTTCAGACTATCAATGGGCTAAGAGACAGCCAAATCAAGTTAGGAAAAAAACTATGTGAATAAATGGTCAGGTACTTAATAAAGGAGTTTTATAATTGTGATTAAAGCCAGGATCTTTGATGTGTAACAACTACATCTATAAAAAGGGGTAACAGAGTGAAAAAGTTTGCTCATAAGAGAAATTACTCCCTGTAAAACTAAAAGCCAGCTTCAAAAAAAAAAAAAAAAAGAAAAAGGTTCCTGACAAATAAATGACTGAAATGCTGAATGTCCACAAATACAGGGTAACAGACATGGTTTAAAGAAACAATCCTGTGTCTATGTACAAAATCATGAGCTCTGACTTAACTGCCACTGCTCAGGAGAGATATATTGAGTTGTTATGAGTAGTTCTCTGAAAATATCAGGGTCAACAGTTAGTGGAAAGGCAAATAGCAAGTACAAAATATTGGCAAGGGAATAGAAAGCAGATTACAAAACATCATTACCCCAGTGTTTCAACCCATGATTCATGATTCACTCCCATTTTGACTGCTGCAGTGCAGTTCCATTCTCCCTAGAAGAGGATCACAGAAAGGCAGCAAAGGTGATCAAGAGAAATCTTGGAGGGCCTGATGAAGGCATGTAGGTATGACTGACATGAAGAAGTTATGTGAGAGGGAGAAGCACTCTCTTTGCACTCTGTTTCCTCTATTCCAGGTATCTATTACCAGTTGTTGGAAACAGGATACTCAGGTAACTGGAGCTGTTTGCTAGCTCTTATGCCCTTTTATTTAGAATAGAATAGAATAGAATAGAATAGAATAGAATAGAATAGAATAGAATAGAATAGAATAGAATAGAATCTGGGATAGGAGAAAGAAGTTGCAACCAACTATAACTCATATGGGGAAACTTGTGCTAGATCTTGCTGTGTTGTGGATGTACCACTAATTTTTGCACAGAATTAAGGGCAGCAGAGTAGGTCAGACCAGGGTTTCTGCTGAGGCATCAGTTACAATGAAGAGAAACAAGATGAAGTTTAGCTTGTGGGCAGAAATTTCCCAGAGTACATTGCCAGCTGGGCAGAATTAGTGCTTTGGCTTGGCTCTCAAGCACACTGGCTCTCCATTCCAGCAAAGGAACAAACCTAGACTGTGTTTCATAAGATGGGTCAAATTCCTCAAAATGGACCTGGTTCAAAAGTATCTGCTAGTCCATGACTGTGCCACATCTAAGGATTGTAGCACCTCTCCTAGACAGGAGTACAGGGAATCACATTGTGATGCTCAGTGAAGGCGATTCAGTTTTGTAAAGCTGTCAGCTACCTATCAGCAATTCAGAAAAACGCAGAATTTACAGCAGTGTTGCTGTAATTATTGGTACGCACTATCACTGCCAGTGATAACACTCAAGCAGAGTTAAGGAGCATCATGAGTAACTGTTTTGCCACACTTGTGTTACTAAAAAAAGCTAACAGATTTTGTATGATTACAAGTGCCGTCGAACCGTGTCCTCAGCTGAGTGTTTCAGGTGTGTTATCTATAGTTGTTGTGATCACCAGTGACACGTGAGATCACGGGGGACATCAGTTCAGACAAGGATCCCACTTTGTTGTCCCGGTACCACGACACTGAAAGGCCTCACTGTACTGGGGCATCACGGTTGCCACGGGCGAGAAGTGGTAGGATGAGGCATGATGTGCACAGCAAGGCTTTCATTGGTGTTGGTCTTGGATTTGGGGCAGATCTGTTCACTCAGAGCACAAGAACACTGCAGGAGTGGCTCTGATGCTGGTCGGTGTGGTTTGCTAAGCAGGGAGGTTCGCCTCTGGGCACCTTAGGGTTAACTTGTGGCACCACTTGAGGCTGGCAGCAGAGAAACTCAGGCAGAAGCTGAGAAGCTAATCTACATGCTGGAAGTGGTGTTCTGGGAACATTATCTCTACCCAAACTAATTTTCCTTGTTTCTGAGCTTGCTCAGAGGTACCACAGCATCTCTCCAAGGCATAACATTGTGTAGCTCTCTGATAGTACCTCCAGAAATCACATGGATGTTCCCTGTAAAAAATGGGAAGGAACTAAAGGTCCTTGCCAACACACTTTAGAACTGACTATGTCTTAATTTATCCATGACAGAGTGTCTTACTCAGTAGGTGAGAATTTAGCTATGAGTATATTGAGTGGCAGCCAGCTTGGAGCATGAGTCTAATTTACTGTAACTCTTGCTACATTCTGTCTGATCATTATCGTGCTGAACAAAATGTTTTTAAAGTGCTTTTATAGGGTTGAGTGACTTGTTCAATAATTTATACCATTTTGGAGGGATTAGAGGATGAATTTAAGTCATCAAATAATGCCATTATGGCTCAATGACTACATTCTTTATCAGGAAAAAAAAATCAGTTGTAATTATGCTCAAAAAGACAGAGACCCTTTATTCAGCAGTTCCCCCAAGAACAATGATATCAAAGAAGCTGATAGGTCTCTCAGCTGTAAAGAGGGCTGTCCTTCTTTGTTAGGAAGGAATAGATCAACTGCTGTCTGCTTATCTGTGTACCCATTGTGCCATTTATGCCACAGATTTTCAGTATGCTGTGCCTTTAAACGTCTGCTCCTTGCAGGTATCCTTCTGCATGCAGAGCTGTGCAAACTCTTGGGCAGCCCATGGCCCCGCTGAAGTTGCTGGGAGTTTTGCCCCTAATTTCAGCAGAGAATTTCTGTCAGAGTTCATGGAGCAAAGAAAAGGCAAAGTCCTTTTGGTGGCTCTCTGGGGACCTTTACTTACACTAGATTGCAAGGTGTCCACCTGACCCTTATGATTAATTTAATGTTTCTTTTTCCTTTTGTTTGTTTTTATTTATTTAAACTAATAGCTGCCCTGGCTAGGGGACCACTGGTATTTCAATATGTTTTGCTTTCCACCAGTGGACCGAGCATTGCAAGATTTCATTGGACCCAGCTTATGACTAATGCTGTCAGACTAGCAGTGTAACACAGAGTTTTCATTTTCTCCTTAAAGATATCCAGTGAAATCATGAAATCCTGCTCACTTGACCTCTGAGCTGGCTTTTCAGACAAGCTTTTAGCAGCTTAGGAAGACTTATCTCAGAGAGGAAAATCAGGTCATGCAGTGTGTGTAGACAAAGACTAGATAACTGATTTGAGCAAGGGAGGAGAATACATTAAATCATCCCTTATCCTTGCAAAATGACTGTATGTGCAAGGTGAGCACTGGTTGGAGTAATTCCCCCAGAGGATTTGAGAGGTGCAGGCCAGAAGTAAATATGTCTAAGCGTGAGGGTGTTTGGATTT
Source organism: Gymnorhina tibicen (assembly GCA_013399875.1). Classification (NCBI taxonomy): domain Eukaryota; kingdom Metazoa; phylum Chordata; class Aves; order Passeriformes; family Artamidae; genus Gymnorhina; species Gymnorhina tibicen. The sequence goes on from VXAZ01003270.1 coordinate 1,218,999, forward strand.
GTAGTTCTCTGCACGTTGCTCTCTGTGTCCCACACTTATTAACTTGTCTGTATGAAAGAGCCTGGTCCATAGCCCAGTGGGATCTTTCCAATGCATTTGCATTTGGCTCCTAAATCTATTGCTAGAGACTTGGTGGCCGTGTAATTTCTTAGTCAGATTTCTTACCATCAGATGAGAATTGTCTGATTTCAGTATATAGTCTCATGTCCAATTTAGCCCCCCACGCTCCTCCAGTCAGCAGGAGAAGAGAGGCACCTCCAGACTCATCCCATTCCTTCCAGAGGCCACACTTGGCCAGTAACCCTCTGGAGACACTGATTTGCCTTCTCCCCATGAACAGCCAGGAGAGCCTGGGTGACTGGATTGGGTACCGAGCTTGCTGATGGCACGAAACAAGCCTTTTCCTGGCTCCCAGATGGGACAATACAGTGAGTCCTGTCCACTGCATGTCTAGGAAAGCAGGGACTGGTGGGCCCAGCTGTAAAGATGGCTGTCTGAATCACTCAGCACTCTCCTGAATTCAGATGCCATAGTAGTTGCGACACCTAATTATCCATGTATAGTAGGTGGTCCAAATCGGAGCACACAGCAGAGCAGCAAATGGGGGTTGCTGCTGTCAGATTAGATTGAGATTAGATAAAGCTTAATTAACACTTCATTTTTGTTAGATTCAGCTCTGATTAGTCACACAAAAAATATTACAGAGAAGCAGGGCAGAAATCGAGAGGCATAACTAATATTATTAAAAATCAAGGAAGCATTTTTACAGAGCAAGACCTCGCTAGTAAGGGGTTATTCCCTGAATTTGACACCTCTTTGGTCTGGAGAACAAGATGTATGTGGAAAGAGTTCTTTCACACACCAACCAACTACTCTGTAAACCTGCCCTTTCTAGCCCAAGCAATCTAATTTACATTATCATACATATTTCAACACCCATTCGAGGTACTTTATGTCGTTGGTTAAAACTCTCATTAAATTCCATCACTTCTAGATTTGCAATAGCAAGAGGGACACAGTATTTTAGAGATGTTTTATCAAGACTCCTAGTAACCTCAGCACAATTTATCAAGAGCTTTTGTGTCAAACCCCACAAATGTCAAATCACAACTCCTTGCTATCCAGTATCAAACTTCTGTCATGATATTTTGAATATGCTGAACCCATGGTTTGATCCATCAAAAGATTTTTGCTCTTCTCCTAATTAACAAGGGTATGTGAATTCTTCTGTGTCAGAGTCTCCTTCTATTGTTTGAATCCACATAGTCTCCTGGTAGGCTTCTCCTGCCTGTGAGTTCTGAAAACTCACCAGAAACTTCTGTGTGACCCACACGGAAGGTCATTTGCAGGAGTAGCCTGCAAAGCAGTCTTTGGATAAAATGCTCCTTCTTGCCAGATAGTACAAACCAGTGAGTCAAGTAAATCCCATTTAAACCTGATTTTTAAGTTAAAGGAGACATGTGCTGTCTATGGCCCAAGAATGAATCCAACTTTTGCTTTTTAGGATAGGAAAAGGATGTCACAGATTAAGATAGTTTTGCTGTAGAGCAAATATGCAGGTTTAGAACATCTAAAATCCAAAATAATCCAAGTTTGCAATAAATGAATGCTTGTCCCTTGCCCTCTATTGCTGTCCAACTGCCAGGACTGCAAAGGGATGACCTCTACAGGGAATACAAATCAAACCAAGACAATTCCTTTTTTTTTTTTAACCTCTGTGGTATCTAACCAACTATTTACAGAATGTAGTACAACTCAAGTAGTTCATTTAGTTCAGCTGGTTTCTCCTTTTGCTTTCTGTCCTTGCAAGCACAGTTAAGTGGTCAGCTGGGTGTTTCTACTTCACCGTTTTATCTGAGCTGTCTGGTCCAACACAGCTCAATGGGCATTGCGGATGCCAGTGAAAGCTTCTTACTGTACTTTTTATCACCTCAGCTCTGCCACCAGACAGTGAGAAGGATACACTGTAGCCCCTAAAAAGCCCGATACCAATAAACAGGGTCTTTTCTTAGTTAATGTGTTTATTAAACTGTGTGGCTATGACCAACCATGTGAAGATGAGGGCAGAACTTGCATCTCCCCAGTGTCTCTTCAAAGGCATTGCCAGAAGACAGCACTGTGTCCCCCCCCCAGCAAAGTACACGGCTTGTCTGTCAGGGCAAACAGTGTGAGTATAACAGGCTATCCATAGCTCCCTACTCCTTGCTCTGTGGGGTATTTACCTTTGCTATATCCCAAATGTGGGAAATACCACAGCGAAATATGAGAGTGATTTGACAAAGGCAATTGCGTTTGCGCTTTCCCTTACTCAGAGAAAGAAAACAGGACAGTGATATCCTGTCCACCTGTTCTTTTTCATAAGAGAGTAGGTCTATTTAAAAACGGGGATGCAAAACAGGTTTTCACTGCTCTTGCACAAGAATAATACAAAAGTTGTCCGAGCAGAAGTCGTCCAAGAAAGTTTTTGTTGGCACCAACCTTCCCATTCTCCGGAGTCACACGTTATCTGATAGCTGGCATACGGCAGCCTCGGGATAGTCTGTTATTCTTTCCCACGCTGCAAGATTCGGGCAGTAAATAGTTTAAATAAATGCCAGAAGTATAATTCATTTTTTTACTTCATCTGATTTAAGGAAGACTTTCCTCAGATAATTCCTCCCAGGCATGCTGTCCAAAGCAGGACTGGTCCCTGGTGGATTGAGCTATTCTGACCTCTCTAGCTGGCTCCATTTCAGCTTTTTAAAGGTTAGAGATAAAGAACAGAAGAAATAACTCACTACACCCAAGCACTGTTGCACCATTCTTTGAGCTCAGTGAGATGCCAGGTGCTCCTTGGAGGGTCTGTGCCATTATACAGTATTAGTGGCCCTATGTCACCTTTCAGTAACCTTTTACTCCTGAAGCAGATAACCACCATGCCTAGTAATGCTTCCAGAGGGGCAGTGAGGCAGCAGATCAATTTCCATGATGGGGATCCTGGCCAGGCAAGGAGTTAAACTCCGCAGGGCTGAAAGCAGAAGTGGATGAGCTCTGTCTAACCCTGTTACCCCTCCAAGAAAAAGAGTCTTAGTACCATAAAATTGTTTGAGTTGGAAGGTACCTTTAAAGATCATCTAGTCCAAATCCCCTGAAATGGGCAGGGATGCCTTCCACTAGACCACGTTGCTCAGAGCCTCACCCAACCTGACTGTGAACATTTCCAGGGCTGGGGCATTCACAACTTCTCTGGGGAACCTGTTCCAGTGATTTGCCAACCTCATAAAAAAATTTCTTCATTATATCTAGTCAGAATCTGCACTCTTTTAGTTTAACACTATACGTGGGAATAGAGATTGCCAGTGAAGACTGAGGCAAAAGGTTGTTCAGTATCTCGTCATCCATTCTTGCCAGTTTGCCAGTCATGTTCATCGAGGGAGTAAAGCTTTCCTTATCCTTCCTTTTCTGGCTGACATACCTGTACAAGCCCTTCTTGTTACTCTTTGCATCCCTTGCCAAGTTCAGCTCCAGCCACACGTTGGCCTTCCTGACCCCATCCCTACACAGCTGGGAAGCATTCCTGTACTTTTCCTGGGATACCTCTTCTTGCTTCCACTGCCTGTGCATTTCTTTCTTGCCCTTTAATTTGACCAACAGGTCTCGACTCATCCATATTGGTCTCTTGCCTCCCTTTCCTAATTTCTCACATTTGGGGATTGAGAGCTCTTGCACTCTATGGAAAGCATTCTTTAAGATTTGCCAGCTCTGTTGTGCTCCCTTGTCCCTGAGGGCAGTTTCTCAGGGGGTTCTATTGACTAACTCTTTGAATGGTTGGAATTTTGCTTTCCTAAAATTCAGGGTCCTGACTTTACTCTTTGCCTTACCCAGAGAAGTATTTGGAGCTGCTGGGATACCTGAGAAAACCACATTGCTTCCTACGTCTTGAGATCATAATGAAAAATTTGTCAAATCCCAGGAGTCCTTTTTTGGAAACCTAGTGTTTTCACATTTAAATGAAGCTGCTGTTGGCACAGACAGATGAGGGATAGGTAGATTTGTCAAACCCTCAGGCTGCTGCAGCCACTGGCACCATTTTATCACACTCATCAAGACAGTGCAAGGGGATGGCAGGAGCTTAGGTTTATGTCAATTCCTGCAAATTAACTCCCATCAAATTAAGCTGTTTTATAACAAAGACAGTGATTGTTATAAAGGAAGGAGAAGGAAGACCACAGTTGGGGTTGTGTGATAAGGACTCATTTAAAACTGCATAGACGGGCAGTCAAAGCTGCTCTGTTGAACCCTGCATTGTGCACTTGCACCAGTGCCATGGGCTGTCCCGGTTGGAAACCATTTGGTTTTGTCCCCCTCCCTGCTTCTGTGCCCAGTGACACTTGGCCACCAGCCCCAGATGCTGATTTTGGTTAGCACCAGCCATGGTCCCAGGACAGGTAACTGGGAACAAAGAGATCCAGTCCCACCTGAGGCATGTCCCATCTGCAGCTTCTGTCGGTGCAGGGAGATGCAGGTCAGAGCCATTCTTCACACATTGCTTTTCAGTACTGGCCATTGTTTGCCATCAGAGTTCAGAGCTGTTGGTGTTAGAAAGATGATCCCAGGAGGCTCCAGTTTAAGGATGCTCATGTTCTTGCTGTGTATTCTCAGCAGGAGAGCTTTGATCTTAGTATGTGTCTCTGACAGTCATGTCACCCATGTTGTGCTCATTGGAATTCAAGTGTTTGGCTCCAGTGATGTGGTTTTTCTGTTGTTCTTATTGTTCTGTGTGTTTAATTATTTTTCTTTCTTCATTAAATATTTTGTTCAGGTTGCATGCTCCCTCCTCCTGCAGAAAAATTGTCATTTATGGTATTTTCTTTGCTTTTTTATTGATTGAGGAAAATTTCCGTATTATGTAATCTTTTTTTCTCTTTTTTTTTTTTGTGCTTCTTAATTAGAAGTGACACAAATTTGTTTAAATTACAGACAATTAATAGGGATGGTGAATGCTATATGAGGAGGGACATGGAAGGTGCAAAGAAAACCTAGATAAATGCCAGTGGAAAAAAAAGCTGAGGAAACTAGAGACTAGCCTGGAAATAAAGAGCATAAAAAAATTACAGTAATTTCCTACAGAATTTTGCATTAGCGTTTATGATCAACAGGCACAGACTTATTCTCTTTCCATTAGTGCTGTAAGAATGTTCTGTTTAGCAGTGCTTTGTAAACTGAATGTTGAAATATAAATATGTGTGTATGAGAGAGTCACCTATTACTGAGTTACCTGGCGCTTCCTCTTGCAAGACTCTTGTTTTGATTGATTATAGCTTTTCTAAGTGGGCTGAAATTTTCTGCATCGACCTCAGGCTAGAAAATTTTTGTGAAAGATAGTAAACAGACAGCAGTGAGACTAGAACATTTATTAGATGGATAAGGTGTACATATACACAGATAATATATGCCCATACTAAAGATACAGACAGATAATCACAAGTGTCTAATTCAACCAGTTTAGGAAGTTTTCACTGCCTCAGCTGGAAATTACCACTCCTTAGCGGAAGCACAGAGCCTGCAAGTATGCACGTACCTTGTCCTGTAGTTCTAGGCAAAACAGGTCCCACTCACACCAGCTCTTGTTCCAGCTAGAGGAGGGGCAGTTTCTTAAACCTCCCTCATTTGGTTTCCTGCAATTGTGTGATGATAAACTAAAGGGCTTGGCTTGGTGCAGTGTAGATACGGCATATTGCAGCCACTGCAAATGGTAATGCTGAAGTAGAACAAATCATTATGTGTTTGGTTTTGTCCAAAACCAGATGGGAGTCTTCATCATTCATGCTTATTGGCAAACTTATTTCAGAATAAGAGCTCATGAGGTATTTAAAAATAGAGCTCCATACAGAGCACAGGATAGTCTTTGCCCGAGTACATCAGTGGAGGCTCTCTGCCGGTGTCTCTCTGAACCAGGTATCTTGTCCAGAAAGTGTGAGATGAGATCACTCCAAGCCAAGAGTGCCACTGTGCCCCTGTAGCTGGATGGAGATCTGGGAGGAAATTCTAGCCCCGTTGAAGTCAGCTGGAGTTTTGCCATTGACTTCGATGGAGCCAACATTCCTCTTCTGATGCAGACATTTCACAATAACCTCCTCTGTTGAACTTTCAACATATCCATGTTATTTTCATTACAAATAAACAAAATATTTCTAAAATGGACACCTTCATGTATACATTATGCCAGAAGATGACATTAAAAGTTCATCATGGTGCACATGGTAAAATACTAATAATCCATCCTTGATGTCTCCGTGAAAAATTCTGACATGAACAAATCTCCTTTAGGCCATTTTGCCTGAATATACAGCAATCAAATTTACAGCTGAGGCTTTATTATTTTTGCAGAATGCACATGCATTCCGAATTTGCCGTGCCCAGAAACAGAGACAAGACATTCATCTGTGTGCTTGGCTTTGGGAAAAGACATCCCTGTGTGTCCGGACACAGGCCCTGGTATAGAGCAGACAGGAAATCTGCCAGACTGCCTCTGCAGGAGGCTGCCTTCAACACGTGCAGCAAGGAACAAGAAATGTCTTAATGATTAATCACTGTCAACCTTTGTTCTCATTAAAGACTTGATTGTCAGACAAGGCTGGTAATGAGGCGCTGTTCCTGGGTCTGTTGCTATGTGATTGTGCAAGGGCTGAATCTGAGCCTTGCACCCTGCAAGATGCAGCTCCCACTTTGCCCAAGTTTAAGGAGTTGGCGTTGGGAGTATTGTTCTAAGAGTGCCTGCTAGAGGCTATGGGGCTGTGCAGCTCTCTGGCAAGGGATTATGGCAGGGCTACAAATAAATCTGAAAATCCACTCACAAGGATCTTGGGCGTGAGCAGCTTCCTTGTTGGTGTTGAACAGGAAAAGTGCTATAATAGGTTTCTGTTAAGAATTGCACAAATAACTAACAATCTGTCAAAGTGAGGATTGGCTCCTTTCAGGGATTTGCTCACCCATTTTTGTGTTTGGGATTGTGCACAGTGTTACCTATTTCTGAAAATAGTTATGGGGTACACTTAAATTTCAGTGTGTCCAAAAAAAAGTCTTTTTAAAAAGCCTCTACTCCCTGGATCTTCCAGTGAGAGCTGCAGCAGCTGGGTTTGCTGAAATACTTATCCCTCTGCATGCTGAGTACCTGCTGCATCACTTGATGTCCAACCATATCGCTCCAGTGGGTGACTTACACCATGAAGATGCAGAAATCAGGTGTGTGCTCCATACTGTCAGGAGCGTTTCCAGTTTCCGTGTCTGAAGGGATTAGTCTGCATTTCCTCTTTGGGCTCCACCACTCCATTTGTTGAAGGAGTGACACAGCATTTGCTTCTTTTCCCTGGTTGGATGAAGGCACAAGTATTTCTGGCAGACAGCCTGGGCTTGTGAAATTGCAATGCTAGTGTCCATGTTTCCTTGTGTATGTGCCTTGGAAACATGGTTGGCCCTGAAATTTTTGTCCTGAGAGCTCAAATGTTCTCAGGAGAAAAACACAGAAGATAGTCCCGTGTGGCTGAGCCAACTTCTTATAAACACTCCACAAAATCACTGAAAGGAAATACTTTGCAGCCTTTACCCAGCTGTGTCTCCGGATAGTAGACACAGCAAAACCAGCTCTTGGGATCTTGCAATATTCAGGTTTTTCAAATGCTGTTTATACATATAAAAGCGAGCTTCCTGGAATGCATATAAATATTCTCTGACAGGTATTAGGGGGAATTCAATCTATAATAGTATCTTTGCCTGGTTAATTTGGGAGTCTTTTAGGTCACTCTATACAACATAGAAAGTCACCCACTAGTGCTTGACAAATCAAAGGGTGTTCACACTCACTCTTACAGCATCTTACTCAAGTATGACTAAAAGCATCCAAGATGAGGCGTGTAAGGGAATGTTCCTGTCATCTAATCTGGGTTCCTAAATCAGTTATCTAAATTAAATATCTGAAGCTTAATTATACAGCCCCATCTCCCGGTATAGGGAAGGGAGAGCTGCAGCAGGCAGCTTAGAGAGAATCTTCTGCTCTAAGTGTTTTGTTAGAGACCATAAACTTAGAGGAGACTCACTTTTATGTTGTGTATTCCAGAGATGATAAAAGGTTGGATGAGTTTGAGTTGCTCAGGAAGATACTGTTTTCCACCCCCACAGGGCTGAACAAGCAGCAAGGCAAGGGAGAATCTGCCTGGCTGTGTTTCTCCCCAGCCTGTCTTATTTCCTTATACACAGATCAGGTCCTCAGCTGTTGCAGAAGAGTTTAACCTCAGGAAATTCTTGGTGCTCTCACAATATACACTGGCACAGAAAGCAGCCCTCTGCACTCCAGTCAAGAGTGGGAGTTATTCCTAAAAATACGAAAACTCTAGGTTTTTCACTAGAGCTGAAAGAGTTCTTACTTGACAGGCACTCTGCCATGGTCCTGCTGGAGTTTGGTTTTCTTGTCTGAGGCAAGGACAAAAGCAGGCAGTGCCTGCTGTTCACATGACCATGAAAACCCCAGTATTTAGCAGAAAGGAGTGTATCTGCTTCCATTAAATGCAGTAAAAAAGAAGTGGCTCAGAAAAGGGCTGGCGGGTACTAAGACCGGCTGTTCAGCAAAGCACCCTGTGCTCAGCTTCCTAAAGTCGCATGGGTCAGACCAGCCCTTCTCAATAAGCCTGAGTGCTTGGGCCAGCAGCTGCAGGAGAGCCTCAGTTTGTGGCTGTGGAAAGCAGCGTGCCAGCTGAGGCTGTGGAGGCTCACACCAGGGGCTTGCAGGGGTCTGGGCTTTGCTACCAGCCTTGCACTACTCTGAAACAGTGCAGGACTTGGTTGAACCGTTCCCCTTTCTCCTTCTCCTTCTCCTCCTCCTCATCCTCATCCTTCTCTTCTCCCTCTTCCTCCTTCTCCTTTTCCAATTGGTCAGTTGTCCAGGGTGGTTTGCAGTCAAACCAGAAAGCCCCCAAGAAGCTCACACAGTCGGACGGCCACTGGTCCCTCGAAGAAATCCACAGAGGTGCCTTTTCCTTCACCATCCTCACTCTAAGTAGCCAATGATGCCAATAAACACAACTGAGTCAAACTGCTTATGAGTGAGGACATCATGAATAGGTTTGGTCACCAGATGAATATGACTTTGCACATCCTTTCCCCTGGAAGCAGCTTTTTATTAGGCAGTCACTGAGCAAGCTTCCATAAATGGATCTGAAGACTTTTCCTTTCTTCTTTTAATTCTTTGTTTCTTTAAGCCTGAAGTGATGCAAAAGAACAAAAGTCGGAGCTGTCACTCCCGATCTGATGCAGGGCACAAAATAAGTTGCCCCACAGAGGAACAGAAAGGTGGAAAAATTCCCCATCTCCTTTTGAGGGAAAATCTGCAAGAAGCAGAAGCTCTTCTTGTGGCACAGATGTCAGGGCTCCTGGCTGGGAAGCAAACAGGCTCTGCGGGCATTGTGGTTTAGTACAAAATTGACCATTGTTTCCCGTCTGTCCCATCGAAATTATTCATCAATTCAAAGCATTTCCAGGAGAAAGGGGAAAGGTTTGCACATCCTTTTCCAGCCAACTGTCCTTAAACCACTTCTGAACTAAGAATGCAGAGACATAAGCTTGCAAAAGGCTTTCAGATCTCCTGACAAGCTTTGTAGGGAAAGGGAGAGGAGAGGAAAGGGGAAAGGTGCACTTTGCCCCAGTGGCACAGGGCCCTGACAGCTTTCCACTTTGCAGAAATCCCTCTGCAGTCACACGGTGCTCTTAACTGCTCAGTATAAAGGCAGCAATAAGGAAAATCCCATCTTTCCCTGGTAAAGGCAGTAATGACTTGCTTTTCTGTGGAGCCTTTCATCGACCTTTTTGAGCTCCACAGAGGAGCCACTTTGGAGTGGCATGGAAGGAGCTTGCAGTGCTGTGAGGTCATGAAGGGAGGGATGCCCACAGCTCCTTGCCATGAGCTCAGCCCAGAGAGCACCATTTTGTGTCAAAGGTGTGAGCAGCACAAGGGGTCCTGGCACAGAAGAAAGCCTGCAGTGAAGAGCTGCAGGAGCACAAGCCAAGGGGGCACTGGGCAGGGGCTCACTGGTGGGAGCTGCCATACCTGGCAGGGCACAGGCAGGGCAGAAGCTGGCCAGGCTTGTCCTGCACCATAAGCAGAAGACAAAGGTAAGGCAACCTGAAGCAGCCCTTGTTGAAAGCATCAGGAATGGCCCCAAAAGGGACACAGAAATTATATCCACCCAGACCCAAACTCGGAGAAGAGAGGAGAGGGAGAGGGAGAGGGAGAGGGAGAGGGAGAGGAGGAGAGGGAGAGGTTGTCAGTAGCCCAGAGTGGCCCTGATATGGGGCCGCCAGTGGGGCAGCTGAAGGGTCTCACCGGCACAGCAAGGTCTGGCTTCACTGCTCCAGTTTGGAGCCTGGAGGACAGTACAGAGTCGCTCCCCTTGTCCTCCTCTTCGCCCGACTGCTTCCATTGCTGCCTCCTCCCCTCTGCAGCGGCCGTGNGAGAGGAGAGGAGAGGAGAGGAGAGGAGAGGAGAGGAGAGGAAGAGAAAAAAGGGAAAAAAAAAGGCTATTTTAGAAAGTTCATATATGTGTTAGAAGCCAAAACATCCCTTCATTTGTATGAACACAAATCAGCTGCAGCAGGGATAGTGAAAGACAAACTCGGTCTTAAATACTTTGTTTTACTGTTAATTTAAACATTTGAACGTAATGTTCCTTGTGATGCTTATGAACAAAACCGCAGTTGTGCTACCAGCCCTGAGGAGCTCTCACTGTCTATCTTTCTGCATCTCACACATTTTATATCTCACTGTAACATCAGATAATGTAGTGCCACACATCTGCTTTGTATGTCGAGCATCACCATGCTGAAGCTTCAGCACTGGCAGGGCAGATGGAGTTTTGTGGTGGTTGGTGAACACTAACCCAGCCCCAGCTGGCACCAGGGATGGCCCTGAAAGGGCTGTAGGTCATTTGCAGGGCTGCAGGAACATGGCATGCATGAGCGGTGACAACAAGTGGGGCAGGAACTGGGGTAAACCCAGGTGGATATTTGTACCTGTTGGAGGTGTGATGTGCCCAGCCTGTCCCTGACACCTGGCTGGCTACAGGGATGTGCTCCCCATCATGTCACCTGCTTGGGGGCAAAGTGGACAGGTTACCTTCCTTGTGCATGGAGACAGTGTGGTGTCAGGCAAGCACTCGGGGCTCCCCAGATGGAGGGATGCTGGGCTGCCTCTGCAGCCTGCTGGGCAGAGGTGCCTGTGGGCAAGGGGACATGCACGTCCCACTCCAGACTTTCTTTGGTCGGGGGTTTCTAAAGTTAAACCACATGAACTGCAGCATGGGAACCCAGGAATGACATAAAAAACCCGCAGCTCTAGGCGTGTGGAGTTGTAGTAAAGCTGCTGCAGTAAAGCCAGGCTTAGAGCAGGATGAAACAGTTCACCAAAAGCAGGATAACTCCAACCCAACTCCAAACCTGCCCTTCCTCTAAGGCATGTCGGAAGGCACGCTTTGTCCTAGCACAGGGGCAGAGCCCCACATCCCTGGCAGCAGTGCAGCCCTTCTGCTGTCTGATTTGCAGTGATGGAAGAGCAGGGTGAGAGCAAGGCTCAATAGCACTGGTTCGTGAGGGGTCAAACTGCTGTTCAGCTAGTCCCCTGATTTATTTGAAACTATTCTTCCTTCTCCCATTGCAATGGGAAGATCAGCAGGCAGGAGAAGTAACACATCGTAGATTCGTAGGCTCACACTGACATTTCATGAAAGCAGAGAAAGGACCAAATGCGCAAAACCCCAACCTGGCTCCAAGTTGATGATTTACACTGTTTTCTCAGGGTCTGTTTGCCAAGCAGCTGGTGTTTTGTGCCAATGGCTATTACAGAAGAGCTTTCTTTGATAGATACTCTGAATGAACACTACACAGTTTATCTTAAAACAAAATCCCCCCCACTGCTTATATGGGCTGATAGGGAATGAGGGAAAGAAAAAGTTAGGCTTTGTTGTTTTTTTCACGTAGGACTGAAAGCACATTCGGGGGAGCCTGCACTATCTGTGCAAAAACGCAACAGATGAATTCTATTAATGGATGGAACATGTGGCTGGGTTCAAGCTAGAGTTGTCATTTGAATATAGAAGTCAAAGCCAATTTATTGTAACATATTTTTCTTTTCAAAATATTTTAGGAAAGACAAAAAAGTTTGCGCAACAACTTGGCAAGCAGGTCTGTTGAGAGGAGGTATTTTCTATCTTGCAGCTAACATAAGGGCTGAAAAATGTGGCAGTGCCGAGCAATCCTAGGTTCCTTCTGGAACTGAAAGAAAGTGTGCAGTATATAATTGTGTAAGAGCCCAATAAATTTGAAGGGTGGGTTTGTAACACTGCCTTGGGGGCTGCAGGTGGCTCCAGAAGAAAGTCATGGTTTTTATTTCAGTAACAATCTTCAAATACTTTATCTAACTAGCTACACACTCATGTGGCCCCATCTAGAAGCCACAGAGTTATTTTAAAATAGAAATACACATAACAATCATTGTGCTTCTTCCATGCCAGATGGTAGAAAGATAAGTGGGATTAGTCTGTAGTGTGTGTATGTGTGTTATTGGGGAGGGGAGGGATGAAAAAGCTAAGGCGCAGGAATGAGCTTCCCTGGACTTTGCAAAGCACTAAACGTCAGTGCTCCGTGGTCTTCAGGGCATGGGTAGGCTACATATGACCAATCCTTGTTTCAGTGTCGGTCAGTCCGTGTTTCCCCATGCCGTGGGGGACAATGGCCGTGGCGCAGAGCTTTGCTAGGATAGGAGCCCAGATCCTGGCTCTGCACCTCGGTATTGAGAGCACCACTGCGTAACAGGGAGCATCAGGCTCCCGCTGTGGAGCAGCAAGGCAAAAATGCTGCTGCCTCGTAGGTTATACAGAGTTATGTGGTTGGTTCTGATAGTGAATTGCAGCCAAGTGGGGTCAGAGAATGGATGTGTCTCATGACTGGTGTGACCTCTTCGGTGTATCCCATTTTCTTTGTAGCTGCGTGGCTAAGAAATACCTGGGTATCGAGTGATCCAACATAGGCTGAGTATTTTTGTGTGTGTACTGAGAAAGCTATTTCCTACATTCGGTAAAGGCCCAAGTACCAAACACTGCTGGAGCAAGTAGGCAGAAAACATATTGCTGCCTAGGGAAATAATGGCCAAGAGAAAAGGAGCAGCATACTGTCATTCCATGTACATTCTCATCTTGTATGAGCATGGTCTGAGTCCTTGTGTACCTTCCCCATTGCCCTCTAAATGACTTTTTGCCATCCCTTCCTTATGGTGCTGCACACAGGGAAGAGGAAGCAAGTCTAGATCCCTTGCAAAGACCACAGAGACCCTAAAACACTCTTCAAGTTCCTTCCCAGTTGCACATTTATTTTACCAAGGAAGTTGATACACTCTAAGCCTATTTAATCCTGTTGCTAAAGGGAGTCAATTAGCAGTGTCTCAGAGATTTCTCTTGTCAGGGAGATGACGGGACAAATGAAAGCAGCACCATTCACCCCACTGTGAAGTATTAACTTACCACCTCTGTATTTTCTAAGAATAGATGCCACTTCTAGCAATAAGTCTGCAGCTTCTCGCTGCTGTTCACCAGATGGTAGGAACCAGCAGACGCCGAGTTTGTTCCCTTGTGGTCAAACAAACTGCTGTACAGCCTGATGCACGTTTCCCGAAAGATCCCCAGGACGGCTCCGTTACTTCTGTTAATGTTTCCCAAGCTCCTGGTACAATATTGAGGTTTTCCACTGGAACCACCTGGCACATTTTCAGAGTCTTTCCTAGGGGATGAAGTTACTCAATCCCCTTTTTACTTTTGTCAAAGCCTTTGTATCGGTCACTTGTCCTGAGAGTCTGTGGGCTGTGTCCTGAACTTCAGCTAATTACATAAAAAGGATTATTTCCTTTTCTTGATGCTTGTTATTATTTTCATCCTTCACAAGCCATTTCTTCTGTTTCAGGAACAACACTCTGTGGTAGGCCAGGGAGCTGGCCCCACTCCAAGCTCTAGTTCTTGCTCAAATCCAAACACTGGAAGTGGTTACATGAACTCATCCCAGCAATCATTGTTGAATCAGCAGCTGATGGAAAAGAAACAGGCTCTGCAACGGCAAATGATGGAGCAAAAACAACTCCTTCTACAGCAGCAGATGTTGGCAGAAGCTGTAAGTCTACTAATTCCTTATTTTACATGGAAAATATTGTCATAAAAACAATAGAAAAGAAAGCTGAGACAGGGAGAAGAAAGCCCCCCAAAACTTCAAGGTCATTTTGACAATGCCTAGAACTTCAGGAGTGCGCCTTGTATTTTTCAGCACTTTTCTAAGCCTTTTTGAAACCTCCTTCAGTCTATACGAAGCAACTCAAATGTCCAAGCTGCTGCAGTTTCATTACAAGAACAGTCCAAGCGTATGCTTGGTTTTGAGTCATATGAATGTTGTCCGTGGTTTTCTTTGCAAGACAAACCAAGGTGCACTGCTATGCTACTTTGACCTCAGAGGAAAGTTGACTTCCAGGGTCTGTGACCCAGGCAGCGTGGTGTAAAATGCCTGTGTGCAGACAAGGATCCTTGTTACCTTGATTTTGGGGTTCGGCACAAGTTTGTGTGCTTGGCTGGGATCGTACACGAGTCCTACTTTCTCTGTTTTTATTTTTGCATTTCTAGATATCCGTAGCCAGTTCTTCTCTCTCCTTTGCTATCTGAGAGACTAGCTGGGAGTTTCTGGTCATTTTAGGAGACATGAGGGATTCTACTTGGGAAGAAGGGAAATACTTCTTGACTTTTCGATTAATGCAGAGGAAAAAAGAAGTTTCAAGTCAGGTCTCTGTGCTGCAGTTTTCTGTCCGAATTTTTAGCAGAACAAAAACTTAATTGCTCAAATAGCTTCTCTTAAATAAATTGGAAATTTAATCAGCTTGGCTTTGCTTTTGTATTGTGTACATAGAAATACACATAAAGCTTGCCTCCAGTTCTTACATGAATTGCAGGGATTTCCTGGGAGTCTCTCTTCTTCATGAGGATTCAGGTTGAGCAGGATATAAAAACAAACCTTACAAATATTAATCAGACCCCTCACTCCCATCATGAACTGTGGAAATGCCTAAATAACACAAGAGAACACTCTTCTCACAGTAAGTGCTCCTGGGAGAAGAAAATAGAGATTTTTCACTAGAAGGTCCATTTGCGTGCTGTTTTCAGGCAGATTATCCCCAGATTTCTCAGACGGACCTGCATCACCAGCCAGGGCCTGACTCTTTCACACAGACAAGTTGGTTTGCCGTTCTGGCAGCTGAGCACAAAACCTGTGCGAGTTGCAGAGGAGGTGTGAAGCTGTCCCAGCAGCTGCCCACCAAAAGTGTGCACCAAACTCACAGTTTCCTGCCACGGGGCCACATATCCTGAGGAGCTGTTTCTCGTGGGTGAGTAGTAGCACTCTGGAGGTTTCAAATCACACTGATTCTGATGGGAGATTCGGAATTGACTCCAGTGCCTGCTCTTTCCAGATCTTTATGAGCGCAGGGCAGTTAATCAGATTTCCGTTCAAGGACCTGGATTTTTATCTTCCTCTCACTAGAGACACATCCCTGCAAGCTCAAAATGAAAAAAAAATCTCCCCAACTAATATTATTTTTCCTGCAATCTTTCCCTGCTGTCCTTGCCCCAATTCTTGTACTCCCAATGTAAGAGGAAAGACAGCACGACGTACATGGACAGGGAAGCACAGGGCAATGTTGAGTGGCATGAAAACAGCCAGCCCAGCGCCATCCTTGCTAAACCATGTGTCCTTCTGGTATCCCTACTGAGGAGAGCTGGAGGGAGCACAAAGCAAGGATTTTGCTGGGTTTTGTGGTCACCCTTCCAGTGTAGGAAGACAGAGTGAGGGTGGGATGGGCATGGCTGGGGATGGGGATGACAAGGTGAAACTGAAAGACACTTTGTACTGCAGTGCAGAAATGGCCATTGTTCTCAGAGGCTGAGAGGAAAGTTGAACCAGACCCAAACACAATGCAACCAGCAAAAAGATTTCCATATAGACTTCAGTAGGTGATGGCACAGTTTCACAAGTGGCTCTCCTGTGGACCAGACAGGGTGGAAGGAAGAAATACTTCAGTTTTGTACATACTGAGAAAAGAAAGAGATGGGCAAAACACAGAGCCAGGAAAGCACAGAGAAAAGCAAATTAATGTACTTCTACTCTAATCCTCTAGGAGAAAATAACTCCACAAGATCAGCTGAACAGACACTTGACAAGACCACCACCAGATTATAAAGACCAAAGAAGGAATGTGGTCAACATGCAACAAGCAAACCAATATCCTGGTAAGTGCCCATGGATTCAATGAAACTCTTTCCTTCCTTCCTTCCTTCCTTCCTTCCTTCCTTCCTTCCTTCCTTCCTTCCTTCCTTCCTTTTTCCTGCTGGAAGACCACCTGTAAGATCTGTCATGCATGGGATGACCAGGGCATGATTTTCTTGATATCTACTTCCATCACCGCAGAGGCAGTACGTGGCTGCTGCTCTCCTGTGCTATTTACCTTACTGTCCTGCACCACTGAGAAGTGCTGGTGTATGATCTGGTGCTTCACCCAGGCTGATACTGCCTCACTCAGACATGGGCAAGGAGGGGTTGATACCCCACCTGTTAGCACTATCTGGGGCAGATGTGCACCCAAATACTTGATGTAGAGACGTCCTCTTGACTATGCAACCTCACTGTGTTCAGATGCTTCTCTCATGCGTGTGGTGCATCTTGGTTCAGAGACTGAGATGAGAACCACCCCTCCCTTCAAATAGCAGTTCATGTGCAGTGTGAGGACCCTCATATGGATTTTTAAATACCTCACATGGCGCCATCATGGGTGGCACTTTTGGTCTGTTTAATATGCCGTGGTTGTGGCCTTAGTGCTGCTCTACAAGCAGCATTTCAACAGATCAGTCAAACAGTAGAGTTAAAGCCCTTGCTTTTTGCCAGAACTGCCCAGGGCAGGAAATGCCCAATACTTCTGGACTAGTCCTTTGTTTCAGCTCTTGTGCCCTGACCTCCTTGGTGATTCTAGTTTTTGAAGCACAGGATTGCTTGTTTGGCTTTTCATACTGTTCACCTTGCTGATTGGCTGAAGGCCACTCAGAGAGCAAAGGCAGAGTAAGGAAGAAATACTGAAGAGGGAGAGGAGGTGGGGGAAATGCAGCAGATGGGACCAAAGGATGTTCTTTATGCTGCAAAAGTGTCTGTGCATGTAAGTATAAAAAGGATCCTTTGCCTTCTAGTATATTTTCGTATGCAACATGCTAAGGAAAAAAAAGATGGGGTTTTTTTGTTGTTTTTCCATAACTGTTGGCTCTGCAGATTCAGCCAGTGATCTGAGTCTTTCCTTCTTACCTGTCCTTTGTAGCAAAACTTTTTCAGCTTTTTCAGCATTACGATTTTAATGAGCTCTGAAGTTCAGTGTACCCACATGCCACCCCTCCTCCCAATCTGCTGGCTCTGTGGGGCCTCCAGCCCAGCTCTGCAGGGATGGGGCAGGTTGAGCTGCCCAGGCAGCATTCATGCACTACTTTGCTCTGCTTATAAGTCCTAGCAGTGATAAGCTTGCTGCAACCTGGAAGCTATTGCTGGAAACTGATGCTTTCTAATGCACCTGGGTGTTAATCTCCTCCAGTAAATTGGCTCAAGCATCCCAGTGTAATAGCCCATGGTGAGGGCCCTGCTCGCTGGTTTGGTACCTCCTGAACTCCCAAAACAAATGCTTTGGCAACCCCAGCAGTTTGCTGGGGAATCTTGTGATTTGGTGTGTTGCTTAAAGGCTTGTTCCTGGAATCAAATTATTAACTGAGACTCTTGGCTTTTACTTAAAAACAATCCATTTCTAGCCTGAGAGAGAAAATGGAAGTGAGTGCAGCCACATCTGTGACAGGCTCCAAAGTGAGTAGGTCACCATTATTATGTGGCGGCTCATGTTGTTGTTAATCTGATGGACTCTTTGCCAGCCTTGTGGTATTTGGAGTCCCATCCCTGGGTTTGAAACATGTGGGAATGGCAGCACTTGTCCATTCAAATCTCAAGTCCCTGCTGAGTGAGCCCTGGGAGGACAGCAGCCTTTCAGGCGAGCCTGGGAGAAAGGGCTGTTTGGGAGCTTCCAGCAAAGCTACCAGATGGAGTGATTAGGAAACTCTTGCATAAGGGAGTAACAGTAGGAAAACTGTTCCCTTTTTCTGGGAATAGCTTTACTCAGATCAGGGAAGAAGAAACAAAAAGCTAAATAAAATCCCACAGGCTGGAGAAACTTGGTTAAGTATTTTATTTCTCTATACTTTTCCCCACAGTGCCAAACCATGGCAAGAAACCCCCAAGAAAAGAGCAGGTGAATCAGGTAGGGAAGCTGTTTCTCTGAACTGCTGTAGCCTGGGGTGCCCAGCTGCTGTACACAGTGCTTCTGGGGAAGGCATTTCTTCCCATCTGGAAGAAATAAGAATGGAAAATACTTGCGTTAAAAATAAAAGCATAAAAATAGCAAAACAAAGAAAGAGGAAGCTTCGTCTTTTGGCAACAAGTACAACCCCTTACCAAACATTTGCATTCTTTAAAAAGTTTAGCATTTGCAGGAGCAGTGTGATGGTAGCCCTGGGGTCTGCTCAACAGCTGGCAGGGTCACCCCAGGAGGGGCTTCATCCCAGTGGCAATGAAGTGACTCTACAAACTTGTAGTTCAGCTGGAGGAAGAGAACCATCACTCCCCAGCTTGCTGTTCCAGATCTTTTGAAATGCCACTGAATTCTGTACCATTCCTCTTCTTTGATAAGGGCATAAGGGAGCAAAAAATCAGGGCCCCATCCCTATCACCCCTGCAAAAAAGTCACAGAATCACAGAAAAGTTTGAAGGGACTTTAAAGATCATCTAGTTCCAAACCTTCTGCCATAGGCAGGGACACCTGTCACTAGACCAGGTTGCTCAGAGACCCATCCAGCCTGGCCTTGAATACTTTCAGGGATGGGACATTCACAACTTCTTCACTAGTCCAGTGTCTCACCAGCCCTGAGTAAATTTCTTCCTTATATCTAATCTAAACCTATCCTCTGTCAATTTAAAGTCATTCCCCCTTGTCCTGTCACTGCATATCCCCATAAAAAGTCCCTCTCTATCTCTCTTGTAGCCGCCTTCAGGTACTGGAAAGTACTAGGTCACCTCAGAGCCTTCTCTTCTCCCGACTTAACAACCCCAACTCTGTCAGCCCGTCTTCACAGGAGATGTTACAGTAGTTCCAAAAACACACAACCCACTAGCAAAGCCAAAGTTGGGGCTAATCATGTGGTTGCCAGCTGAGCACTGATTGTGGGAATTTGATTGTCCCTGTTGAGATAAAACCAGGTGGACTCCCCATAGCATATCCTGTCCCAGGGGCTGCCCAGCTCAGGGACTGAATCTAGGTGCTTAAGTTAGGACACCACAATTCTTAGGTTAATTAGATCCTCTACAGCCAGTTGTCTCCCACTTGAGCCTGTTTGTGGAACAGGCTGCCTTCCAGGATAGGGGGAGCTTCTTAATTTCTGTATCTATGTTTATATTGATTTGGAACAAGCACTCTGGTTATGGAGTCACGCTCAGTGTCAATAATGATTTGGAAAGAGTTCTTTTTTAAGTCCTTAAGGAAAAAAATTAATCCTTTGCATCCATTACTAAATGGAAATAGCATATGTATAAAAATAATGCAGAAAAGGCAGAAATATATATTTTTTTCTTTGGTTCCAGTCTGTGGGAGCTGAACATCATTATGGTGAAATTTCAGCAGGAACAGTATATTAAACAGCTGTTCCTAAACATAGACTTTTAAAATATGTATGCGTATGATTTGTCTTGAAGAGTTTTAAAAGAGCTGGATCCAAATTCTTAGTGTCACTTTTTTTTTTAGTCTTGAAACGCCAAGGGAGACTGCTAATGCCATGATAAAAATTAAAAGACTAAGTAGGTAATTGCAGCCCTAGTCGCCTAATGCAGAGCTCTGCAAAACTACTGGGGAGCAGATGCAGCCCAAATAATAAAGAATTTAGGAAGGGGAAGATGTAATTAATTTCAAACAACATGGGCTGATGTTAGAAGAATCTTTTCAAACTTGCATGATGTCTGTTTCAATGAAACCACAACTTAAAAGGCAGTACTTGTTCAGATTATGTCCTTTAAAGCATCGGACTTCTTACTGCCTATTTTGGTTAAGAAACCTGAGAGACACAAAATTAACATAGCTCAAAAGGAAATGGCTGACAGGTCTCCAGATATCACCGTGAGCAGGCCGTGTGATTGAAACCAGACATGATCATCACTGTCCAAGATGATGCTGAACTGTAAAAATAGAGCTTACTTTACACCCATATTGGAGATGTTCAAAAGTTATTACTGTGACCAGCTATGATGTACAGCTCTGAAATCAAATGTCAAAAATTGTCACGTTCTGAAAGGAGCTCCAAAGGACCAAAGAACTGGAAAACATGCCACACGCTGAGACTGAAGTATTTGGAGAATGCTGCAAGCATCACACAGTTTGAAGCACCTGTGTAGTAGGAAAGAATTGATGATGGACCAACTAATAAAATTAATCACACAGAACAATATATAATAAGATTTGATGATTAAGTCAAAGTTAGTCAAATTCCATCTGGTTTTGCCATATGTACGAAGGATCAAACCGAGGCAGTGTCTCATGCCCAACAATTGCTATCAGTTGCACCCTATGAAATAGCAAATCTCATTCCACCTCTGGGAAAGGCTCAGAGAATTCCTGAAATGCAGTGGTACCTTGGTAGCAAGCTCATTGGACAGCTTTTCTCACACTCTGGGTGCCACCCAAAGAGGTATGAGAATTTAGCTTGTGCTGTACCATGTGGCACAGATTTCCTTGGCTGACCCACACATTGTGTGAAGAAAATACCTCCTTTCATTTTCCTTGAACCTGACTTCTTCGAGCCGTGCTTCTTGTGGGGTTTGTACTGGAACCAACAGTAGCAAAGGGAATTAAGCTTTGGAGCAGCTGATTGTGTGCAGAGAGGGTTCTCCCCAGTGCCATCTACTCTGGCTGTGTTTAAATAATTATTGGTCTTTTTCAACCAGTCTCTCAGGGATTAATTCAGTCTTGCCTTGTTCCAATCTTTCTCTTACAATGAGCACCAGTTTTGGCTCATTTGCTCTCCTCTGAAGGGACGGAAAGACCACAAGTGGCTTAGTATAGGCCAAACCACCCTTTGGATGGTAGGCATCTTCAAGGCCTTGAGCAAGTTCATCTAAGTCCTCTTAAGAGCAAAGTGTCTTCGTCAAGAAACTCTGCTGATAGAAAACTGGATTTTTGAGCCGTTAGTATTTGAATGACACCACACATTGAGCACTCATGCTTGTTGTAACACTTCTGTTTTCTCCTTTCCAGGTGGTTCACCAGCTGTGAGCATGAGCTCCAACAACATGTCCTTATCCAACCCAATTTCAACTCACAGCATCATGCCCCAGAGCTCCAGCCTCATGTCCACCCCTGCTGGAACCCGGATGCCTTCTGTTCCTGCTGCTCGGAGTATGGGCTGCTACGGAAGCCTTCCTTGCAACCAACCAAGCACATACAATGTGACTTCAGGAATGAACCAAATGCAGCCACACAGAAACCAAAATCAAGTTCTGCCCAGTCAGAGTAACCCAATGGTGTCCCGACAGCAAACCATGACACAGGGAAACAACGGGGCGGCTTTTGGGACAGGGTCGGTGGTCAACTCTCAGCAAATAAGGCCAAGCTTGACCCACGGAGCGACAGGTATCCCTGCTCAACGGCCGGCCAACGTGATGATCACGGCCACTGCCAGTGCCCAGAACTGGGCCCCACAAGAGGCTGCAGTGAAGCAGCAGGATGCACTGAAACCTGCAGGGGTCCGTTTCCCCACGGGCACTCCATATCCTAACCAGTCTTTGCAACGCAACGTAGGCAACCAGCATTTTCCTCAGCGTGCGCTGGCACCTCCTAACCAGTTAACGGCAGGAGTCCAAATGAGGCCCCCTCTAAACCAAATGCACCAGACTCTAAATGGACAATCTGCTGGCTCACTACGAGGGCTCAGCATAAGACCCAACCAGCTGAGAGGACAGACTGTGCCTACCTTGAATCAGCCAGGAACAAGCATGACACCGCCGTCAT
Source organism: Gymnorhina tibicen (assembly GCA_013399875.1). NCBI lineage: Eukaryota > Metazoa > Chordata > Aves > Passeriformes > Artamidae > Gymnorhina > Gymnorhina tibicen. The sequence continues at coordinate 1,241,179 of VXAZ01003270.1, forward strand.
CTCTGCCATCAACTGGTTTCACAACTACCAACCAAACCTCCCGGCCTTACCAAGGAAGTGACCATGGTAATGACCTAGCGTTTGACTTTCTGAACCAGCAAGGTGACAGTATAGGACCTGCGCTCAACAGCGACTCGGATTTTATAGATTCTTTACTGAAAACAGAACCTGGTAACGATGACTGGATGAAAGACATCAACCTCGATGAAATTTTAGGGAACCACTCGTAAGTGACAGTACCAAGGGGGAGCCAGATGAAGAGGCAGCAAGGACATTAGCTTTCTCTTTAGATGCCAACAGCCTGCTTTATTAATTTACACTCCAGTAACTGGGCTGTCCTTTAAAATACAACATAGGGCAACTGCCCTGTTTGAAGAGTAGCTCTAGGAAAAAAACTGAAGTGACAGCATAAGTGATATTCCTGCCCGCCACAAAGGAGTGAAAACACATGAAGGGTATGTTCCCCACACCTGTGCCCAGCCCATTGCAAACTCATCGGTTCTTCTCACAGGGGCTGCAGAAAAGAAATGTTCAGCTTCCCACACATGGAAGCACCAGACAGTGGTATGGGCTGTGGAACATCATTTCTCTGAGTGCAAGTAAGACCCCAAGTGGTCCAGAGCTCTTCAGTCATTGTGTTCACAGCCCTTAACTTCCTCGGGACTGCTCAGCCCTGACAGCTCAAGCCCTGTATAAATCTCATGGCATTACAAAAACTGTTTACTTCTGCACAGTACAAACTTACATTTGCTTTCCCAATGATTTTGTTATAAACCCTGTACCTTTTGTAGCACACAGAAGGGTAAGTGGTCTCATCCAAGGGAAGAAGGAAACAGATCATCCAGTGTGTTGCTCGGTGTGCTCCAGCATTGGTGTGCTCCCTTTCGTCAGTGTTTGCAGTGAGTATTAGAGGATGCTGCTGTCCTTCCAGCAGCACAGTCATTCTGGCATTGAGGGAAACATGAGATGAACTACTACCAAAGCTCAGGATCCTCACTTTGCCACCTTGCCCTACCCCAGAGACTCCAGGGACTTAATAGAAACTTGAGTGAGAAGGGTGCTCATGATTTGACCCTCACTGACTACTCTCCCAGTCCAGCTTAGAGGAGGGCAAATACCTAAAGTGGCTCAGCTAAGCCACTGTCCTCATTTTCATCTCAAATCATGGCGAGTATCAATCAGGTAGTTCAGCCTGATCTTCTTCTCTCAAACACGTTTAGCCCAGACAAAATGCCATCATCTATCTGCCTGGGGAGAAGCTGCCATTTTGATTGCACAGCATTTTGGTTCCATCCTCTTTTCTCCTTTGCCACTGAGTTGAAAGAGTTCTGGTGATGGCCCAGGTCCCCACAGCCTCTGTCTGGAGTACGAGAGTCTCTGCCCCTGAAACTAGCATGCACATCAATTATAACTCACAGTAGGAGGCTCCACTCAGCCACATCTGTGCTTGTACATGACACAGTTCTGGGGATTATTTCCGGGCACTGGACTCGATCATCTGTTCTGGGTTTGGGAATGGCCCAGCTAGTATTGCCCTGAGCAATTTCTGTGCATCACTAGGAAGATATCCTGGGGCAAGGACCATTTGCATAGGCAGTTTGCAGCCACTTTGCCTTGAAGGCTAACAGAGCAGAGCAGTAAGGATACAGGCTGTCCCACACCTGCCAGGGAATAGTCTTGACTACATGAAATTTTTTGCTGTAGACTTGGTCAGTAAGGGCATCAGAAGGACATGCTATGTCACTATAATGCAGCTCCACAGTGATTCAGACAGGATTCATGGATGGGAACAGATCTTGCAATTCAAATGAAATGCTGTTCCTTAAAATGATGTGGTTGCAATGTGTTTCACAGCCTCCCCTGAATTAGCTAGAGCTAGATGTGGCAAAGGAATACAATGCCTATGTTCGCATGCCTTGGTGCCAAGAGGCATTGCTCTGCCCCTGCAAGTGCTTTATTCATCCTTGTTAGTGGCAGTGGGATGAGTAAACTATTTGACAATAGCCTCTGCACTTATCTGACCTACTTCTTGCAAGAGGTTTTAATAAGGCTTTTCCAGTCATTTCACCCTGTCATTTCAAATGGGTGCAATTTTTCAAGATGTTTCAAGAAGCATAGTCACACAAATGAGCACCAGCACCTCCACAAAAGGTGTAACGTGGACATTTAGTTAGACATGCCAGCTGAGGCTGTTCGTTCCCAGAGAAATAAGAGGGACAAGAAAGCCTGCTGAAGAGTCCCTTCTGCCAACCCAGCTAGTGATCATTGCACACCCCTGCATTGTGTAACGTGGTGACTCAGCTGCCCAGAAAGCTCCCTCTTCTCCCCAGTTTCAGCCAGGGTGCATGCAGTCCCTTCGATATGACAGTACAAGTTTCTCCAAGTCTTTGAAGAGCTTTTCAGCTCAGGCCACTGGGGTGCCACCTTAGTTTGGAGAGATACAGATGTGATCTAACAAGTGTGTCCGTATAAATCGTGCAAAACTAGACTGAAGTAGCAGCTGCACGAGTTTGAAGTGGAGGGAAGATTGGCTCATCTGCCTCACACACCCCCTGTGTGAGCAGGTCAGCAGTGACTGCCAGCACTCTGGTAGGAACAGACGGCTGTGATGGATGCCACTGAGGCCAAGGCTGAGTTAGTATCACCATGAGCAATGGGCATTGAAGTCTGGTAACTTCAATTACCCTCACATGCCATTGAAAAAGCCACCACTGGTTTCTGTATTAAGACCAGACTGATTTCCAGATCCTCAAATGATGTAAAAAATATTGTTCAGCTTGGGACAAGACGGTCCCAAGGAGCCAGGAGTTGGACTCAATGATTCTCATGGGTCCCTTCCAACTCAGGATGTTCTATGATTCTATGGTTCTATGACATCACGCAGTGGTGGACTCAATGCTGAATGTTGTCCTGTTGGCCTCAGCCTGGAGTGCAAAAGCCACTGGGCTGTGAGTGCCATCCCTGGGAGCAAAATTACATCCTGTCTTGAGTAAATTCAAAAAAGGTAGAGGCCATTTCCAGTCCTGTAAATATATGCCTGATGCATTTGAAATGCGAGCTTGTGAAAGACTCTTGCAACCAAAACTTGAATCCAGTATCATTTCTTCAGAACACTTGTGTCTGAATGGAGCTAGTGTCTTTTTCTTCTTTCTTTGCAATGGCTAAGTGCACTACCCTTAAAGTCTATTTTTCATCATTGACTGGGCACTCTTCACAGTATTGGGTTGTAAATATAAAGAATTATTTGTTTTGTAAACTTTTGTAAAAACAACAACAAAAAGTAATAATATTTTGGTAGGAATAATAAAAATCATATTATTTGGGTTATATTTATACATATGTGAAATAAATATACTATCAAAAAGTTGTATTTTATACAAAAAGTCAACTGTTACCTTTTGTATTCTATATACAAAGTTTTGTATGATATGATTGTTTATTTTTATCTGCAGATTTCAACTTTGGGTTTTGGGGGAGGGCAGAACGGGATCATGGTTAAATAGCTGGGTCTGACCCCAAGCTCACTGAAACCAATGGAGTCTTTCCATTGCCTTCACAGGGCTTTGAATCAAGCCTTTAAATCACCTTCAGATATGTTTCACATCTGAAGCTCTCTGGAAACCTCAACATGAAAACATTCCAGGTTTCAAATTTTTTCCCCGAAAAAGGCTTTTATTATTATTATTATTATAATTATTGTTATTATTGGTATTTCAGCTGTTGAGAGGCAGGTGGGACCTATGTAACTGTCATGTCCTTGTTGCATGTATGTCTGCTTTATATTTTCCCCATATTATAAACCAGTGTTTCTCTATACAGACTGAAAAGAAAAGTTGCTGTACAGAAATGTTTGTGTTTATGCATTTTTACATGTGGCTGTATATACCTCCTAGTACTATGCAGTGACACTTATTTGACTCCATTTATTTTTCACCTAAACATGAATAGTATGTTTTTCAGTAGCTATCAAAACTCTGCCAAGTAAATCAATCAAAATTATCCCAAGTGTCTCTTTTCTTACTGTGAATTTTATATTGAATGTCTGTTTAGTCAACTGCTCATTTATCTGAGTAAATTAAAATTACGATGATATTTTAGGAGGGGGGGTGATAAAAATTAATATCTGGCAGGTTCCAGGAGCTCAGTCTGCCTCTGCCAGACAGCTGTGATGTTTTCCTACTGACTGAAGACATGGTTTCATTACCAGAAAGGGTTAACCAATAATGGCTAACAAAAACTGCTATTTTAGCTCGTGGTGAATGGGTCGATGGAATCTTGTGGCAGAGCAATTTGCTCTGGGATCCTGCAAAAGTTAAAGCCGAGAACTGTGTACCCCCAAGAGTTAGTTATCCCAAGAGTAACCGGCCAGGTCCCCAAGCCCATGCCCCACCCCGGATCATATCCTGGAGATATCTGCCCCACTCCCCTCACTATCAGAGACCCCTAATGAGAAGCCAGAAATCAGACAACTGGCTTCTCCTTTCCTCCTTGCCTCCTTCACATTACACCTCATTCCAGCCTAAAGATATTCCAGCCTAAAGAGATTCCAGCATGTACCACATCACGTTGGGTTGCGGGCTGTTTCACACAAGTATTCATCCCTTCCAGGCTATTTTTAGAAGGTCAGCCCTGAGGAAGTGTCCCGTTCCTCGAGAGGCTTTCCGGGCTCCATCTCCAAGTGGGCGGCTCTTCCTGCCCCATGAACTGAGCAGAAGGGGTGGTGGAGGGGATGTTTCGAAGGGACAAATGTCAGCGCATCACTGCCTGTGCTCAAAGGCTGCCTTGTGCTATTTTCAGATGTAGGAAAAAAAAAAGGGCTCCCCACATCTTAACTGCTTCACTGCCGGTGGTGATGGTGAGGGACTGCCATGCAGCACACCCACCCTTTTAGTGCCTCTCTGCTCACCTTCCCCTACAGGGTAAGCAGGAAGGCACCTCCCTTGGCTGCCCCTCACAACACCAGCTCTGCTGGCTGCTGCCCTCACAGGTTTTTTTTGCTAATGTTGCTCAGTCCCTCTGTTCTATCTGACTCTTATCTACAAATGGCTCCTTTGTCCTTCCCTGGCATCTCATGCTTTCACAGGAGGGATGGAGGAGGATGCTGGCAGATGCCTGGTGTCCCACTGCAGTGGCTGTGCCCATACTCTCAATCCTGGATGGACATGCTGAGGCGAGGAGGTGCCCAGGAGGTGTGTGGCTCTCTCCTCACTTCAGCATTTCCAGCACAGGTGGTAGAAAGTGCTTCCCTTGCACTGAAGGGGGAAAATAAGGTGCAGTCCCACTCACCCAAAGGTAAATCTGAAACAGATCAAAAACCTCATGCCCTAAAGGTGTCTCTTTGTCTATCTCAGCTGTAAGGGCAAAAGACTAGGCAGGCAGGATGTGGGAGCCTCAGGCAGGGCTGCTGCCCACCTGCAGAAGGTACATCTTTGTCAGTGAGCTGAAAAACAGCCTGGGACCTGTCCCTGGAGCATGGTTGTCTGTGCCACCAGGCCATGAGTCCCTGGAAGTGCTTGGGTGCCATGACGACCCTACTACAGGTCTCACAATCAAAAGCCATTCCCACTGTGGATGCAGGACAAGAGGGATAAGACAGTATAAAATACAAGTCACTCTGAGCCACATGGCTTCCATGCCAGAAAATGTCCCCAGATCTGTCTCCTATGCCCAGGGAGATGTAGCCAGCAAGACCACATGGAGGGGGTGTGAGATATGAGTGGTAGTGAATATTTTCCCTGCCTGGCCAGATGCAGCACAGCATGAATTGCACCGGGCCCCGGCGAGGGCTGACCTTTCCCACTGCATCCAAATCACTTGGTGGGAACCACTACCAGCTCGGGCAGCACAGCCAGGAGCGCTGCTCCCTCCCACGGCAGCATGGAGGTCTGGCAGCTGCAGGAAGAGGGGTGACATGGACAGGATTCCTCCTGCCACAATAAAAGTTTCAACCATGCTAAAAGCTTATTTCATCCTAATCTTTAAATTAGGCATTCTGGGTCGTACAAACCTCTTTAACAGACCCTCTTTACTAGAGTTCCAAAACATAGCCTAAGTATCTTTTTAAATAAAATACAAAAATTATTTTGTCCATTTCTTGTTCACAAAATTGTTACAAACTAGCTCAGCCACAAGTTACTGTCTTAGTGGAGGACTTGCAGGGTGAAATTCCAATCCATATGCTCCAGAAAAGGTCAGGCAAGCTGAAAAAAGCAGGTTGATTAGGACTTAGAAATCTAGGCTTTAGAAAACCAAAACCAAACAAAAACAAAAACAAAAACCACAAAAAACAAAAACAAAAACACAAAAACAAAAAACAAAACCAAAAACAAAAACAAATAAAACAAAACTAAACTAAACTAAAAAACCCCAAAACCAAACCAAACCAAACCAAACCAAACCAAACCTAAAACCAAAACAAACAAAAGAAACTCAACCTGAAGTAGCATTTGGCAAACTGGCATTTTCATTACAAGGAGCTCCTCTAGAAGAGCCAAAGCTTAAATGATTGTTTTTCCTGCAATGACTCAGCCTCCTGTGTGCTGGAGAGCGAGCACCCAGCAAGCGACGGCCTTTGTGTGGATCTTCGTGTTGCTGGTGTGCTGTGTGCCTGGGCACCAAGGCTGGGTGAGGTGCCCCAGCATCCTCAGGACGAGCAGTGGCAGAGGCAGCCTGAGCCTCCCAGAGCAGCAGGGATAAAGCCCCACTTGGCTGCTCTGCCATGTGCCTGGTGAGCAGCTCGCTCTCCCCAGACATGTTGTGCAGTCCTGTACACAGCTTCAGGCAACAAAGATGCTCTATCTACATTTTTTTGGAGGGCTGCCTGACATGTTTTCACTCTGGCTGACTGGTCTGCCTAATTTTGACAGGATACAGTTGCTCTGTTTTATCCTTCTTGCCCAGGAACATTGGGAAACCCCTGTGGTGCTGTTAAGTGTTTGGGTGAAATGCTGAGTATAGGTGCATCCATGTTGAAGTTAACAGATCTGATGGCAAAACCTATCCCTCAATATCAATTTGAGATTAAAGGTAAAGTTCCTGGTTGTTGTGAAGGTCAATGAACATCATGTAAGGGCAGGGTTTGTCCTTGATACCATTATGTTGGAGGGTCATGGTGAAAATAAAGCCAGGTAATACATTCAAATGGCCTTTGGTGCTTACCTGGCCTCTAAGTACAACAGCAAAGTTCAAATCTAGAGGCCTAAAATATTTTTTTTAAAAAATTAAATTAGTTCTTGAAGAGGTCCTAGAGTACCAGCTGCTGAGAAATATTTATTAGAAATTATTGTGGTATTGTTTAAGGATCTGATATGGAAAGCTCCTTCTTGTAGAGGTGGCCTGTAGGGTTAGTTCCATAAGCTGATTTCATGAACGAGTGAGCACACATAACAGTCAGGTTAATATACGAGTATAATTCGTATATCAATGAAATTTCCATCAGTGAAAGGCATCTAACTTTTTCAAGGAAAAGCATATATGGGGACTCAGTAATTTGGCTGCATCTCTTCAAATTTATTTGAGAAGGAAGCTGATGAGTTTTCCCAAAGTGCAGTTTTTAAAAAGAGCAATATGTCAGAATGCACATGCCATTTTATTCTATTCCTCCGATTTGGCAATGCCTTTAAGGCAAATACTGAAGAATGTCTAAAAATACATGCATTGGGCAATATAACCTTTTGTGAATCTACACAACAGCTTTGCCAATGATGGTTTATTCCATTTTCAAGTTCCTTCTTCTCTTAAGGGTTGTGCTTTTTTCCATGTTACTTGTTCTTCAGCAAGACTCCCAGCTAGCATAATGTTATTCATAGTACCTCTATGAATAACCTAACTCTACAGCAAATTAAAATCGGTGTAAAGAAACCCGCTGTACTCTCACTGAGTTCCTTAGTGTGAACACGTTAGCCTTGGTCTGTTGGATAACCAGGCTCACGGGATGTCAGCAGCAGAGGTAGGAACCCCACGTGTGTTTCCAAAGGGCTGATCAAAGCTGCAGGGCTATGCGCTATCCCCATTCACATGTGAGCAGCAAGTTAACTGCGTTAGCACAGCTAAAATCAGGATTTCACGCATAACACTCGCTGAAAGCCAACTTTTCCCTTCATTTAAGTAACAAACCCACTAACCAAAGAGTTGGCCCATAGTTACATGGCATCTTTATGTTATTATATGCCACACTGCTCTTGGTTAATTGTGTGGCTCTTACTAGAGTAAACCCGTCACATGATAATCTTATCCATTAACTTTCCCTCCAACGCCAAAGACTTAATCTAGTGTGTTTTACCATATAAACTGCTAGCTTCTGACATACGAATACCAATAGACCATCTGTTTATGCTGGGGAGTTTAAAACCCTCTCATAGAAAATATCTGGAGTGCTTTAGAAGGTTACAAAGAGAAGCTTTCAACAGCTAACAAGATAGTGCTGTTTAAAGAAGTAAATCATTTAAAAAATGGAATTAAAAAACCCTTCGTGAAGAACATTTCATTAGTTTCTCAACATTGAATATAGTCTTTTTATAAGTGACTCAAGTGCACAAAACAGCACAAAACCTCAGAAATATTCTTTTGTTACATCTGTCTTTTTAACCCTCAGTAGTGGCCTATTTTGGCTTCCCCTTTTGGTTTTCTTTTTTAAAAAAAAATTAGAATTGAGTCTTTTTTATACACTTTACTGTGCCTCCAAAGCCTCCTGCTATTAGATCGGTTTTAGCTTTCAGCAAGTGAGAGTGTGCAATAAAGAAAAATTTCCCAATGGCCACCAACACTGTGGCACAGTGTAGCTGTGCACTTGGATGACAGATTAGCTCCAGAAATGCTACTTTTTATTAAATTATCTAAGCTTTCATCAGAGAATGTTTTCACCAGGCTTTTACAGCCTTTGATAAAAGGCAAGATTTTTGATAAGGAGCCCAAAGCCTGGCTCCCATGCCTACAATGATCTAAATGATGATGTCTGGCCCTCAGATTTTAGCTTGTAGAATAGTGCCACCGTGGTAATATGATGTAGCCCAGGCAGAAATAAGCAATGCAAATGAGCAGAAGTCTAGAAAATATATAGAAAAGAATGAAGGTTGTTTAGCCTGAAGAAGAGGAGGCTTGAGTGGGAATAGGAAAGAGAGTCTTTGAATGGATAGATCACTGCTGCCAGGGGAAAAGATTGGGTGTTTTCCATAGTGATCTCTACAGGCCAAGAAATCGTGGCTTCAGGTTAGATGCCAGGTGGAATTCTTTAACAGGAAGGATAATATGAGGATGGACTGTCTGAGGAGGGTATGGGGTCTGAAGGTCCTCAGGACCCGCTTAGGCAGCTGCCAGAAATTATACCGGTGTGGTTATCTATCTTCAGCCAGTCGAATGGACTAAATGTCTTCATGGGTCCTCACAGAAAGGCAGAAAAACTATTGAAAACAAGTGAAAAGTTTTGATGTTGAGGAAAAAAAGGGAGGAAAAGAAGTAAATTGTTTTGTGGGGCTTAAGTCAGTGAATACTTACCAATTCATATGACCAGCAGTGCACCCCAGCCCACTTCCCATCCTGTAAGGCAACTATTCAAATCCAACTCTGCTCCCACACCATAAAAAAACAGCAGGAGGCTTGAGAGAGATGGGTTTGCCCCAGCTCTCATGTCTGCTCCTTCAGACATTTTCCTGGGGAGTGAAGTTAAGGAAATCTTCTATTTCAGCTCCGTTTCCTGAAGAAAAAGATTTTGATCCTGTGCTTGCACTTTTTTGTTAAAGTTACCAGATGAGCCTGGCTAACCACAGGAATGATCAGAAGCTCTCAGAGATACCCGAATACAGCCTGGAGCATGTCTAAGTTGATGTCTTTGTTCACTTCACAAAACTAAACAGGAGTACCTTGTGAGAGGATTAGGTATCTGCAATTCAATCCAGATGATTGCTTTATTATGGAAAACCATCCCTCTCTGTACCACCCAGAAGGACAGCCACCACAGGACAACGGTACCGTGGGCCCTTGTTCCACCCCAGTTGAAGCTGCAGGCTTTAGAGGCAGAGTTAAAAGAAGATGTACAGCTACTACAGGAGAGGGGCTTAACAGCGTGTGAATGCCATGTGCTTGTAAAGGTATTTAAAGGATTAGGGGAGAATTAAATGTTTGTCTGTCTTTGTTGTTCAGCCCAGCTTCAAAGCTGGAAGATGATAGATATTAAAGAAGATATTTCCCGTCTTTAAATACCGGAAGGAGACTCCTAGAACAATAGCTGGGAAATGCAGGCATGACCTAACAGATTTATACACAAAGATGCTGGATGATTCTTACCGGATGGGTGAAGAGCATGCTATTCTGCAGTGTAAAACAGTGATATGAAGTTCACAGTTTCAAATACCAGTGAACAATCCCTACCATGGACACAAGAGCTGGCTCAGAATTCCTCTTTGGGAAGCAGAAGGCAAGCATCCTGGCTGGTGGTTTCAATTCACCCCTCTACATTGGGCTGTGGGTTAACTGGCCACTAGCAGAGTGATGCTTCCCATGGCCCCTCCTCAAAGGAGTTCTCTTGGGCAGCCAGGGGTGGTCACCAATTCGTCTGCTGCTGTTAAATCTGCCTTGTACCAAGAATCAGAGCTCTTAAGTTCCTCAAACAGGAAACTTTCTCTATAACCTTTTAGGAAAAAGCAAGTCTGAGACAGAAATGCTCTTGGAGAGATGCTCAGGCTAGCAGGTGCTTTCTGGGGGAAAGCTTTAGTTAAGGATTCAAGTCAATTCAGTGCCTTAGCTGGCAAAGGGAAATAGAGTCTTTCTCAAGAGGTTATGGCATTAAATCAGATTTTTACTGAACTGAGAAACTTGCAGCTCCACAAATAGGGCTAAAGGGGTCTTAATATACCTTGGCGTGCTCCTGATACCGAGCTATTCTGCATAACTTATACATCTTCGGGGACATGGGCTGAGTTGTGGTTCACAGCCTGCAGGAAGGGCCTTCAGGCACCAGAGCTCTGCCCAGGGCAGCCACTCTGCTCTGCACTGTGGCTGCACGCTGGCTCCAGGCCCTTCTGTCTCCAGCATCATCCTCTCAAAATACCAGGTTCAGTGCTTCTGAAAGCATCTTTAGAAGGCACACCGATGGCTGTTTTCTGCATGAGGGAACATCTCTTCCAACTGCATTTGGGAGTTTTATGGATTATTCTTCTTCACTTCTTTTTCTTATTTTATTCATTATAGAAAGGGCAGAGCAAAGGCAAAAACCTCACTCATTATATATTTCTCCTCTCCTCTTCCAGCCTATTTCTCTGAAAGATGTCATCACTGAAACAGTTAATTGGGACTAGTAGCAATTTATATCATCCTCAGAGAATAAAGGAAAATTCTTTGTAACAGCAAACCTCATTCTGAGCAAACACAGCCCTGACTTCCTAGGCTGCCCGTCACCTAAAACAGCTGCATTATTTGTGACTTCACAGGCCCCACAGTGAAGAAAATAACTTTATTCATCTTCACTGTCATCATAGTATAAATTTGAAATGTATTCAGGTTTGTGTTAGGTTTAATGAGAGTGGGAATGTGCTCCCTAGAACATTATACAAGTATTTTTACAATGTGCACTGAGCTAACAGATATTCAGGTTACTGAGCAACATGTTCATACAGCCAAAGGCTTTATATCTTGTCCATGAAGAATGCTGGAGCAGAACAAGGACATTTATCTCCTTTCCTTCTTTTCCTTTTTAAAAGTGAATTGACATCTCTTACTGGGGACACTGGTCCATCCTACATTAGGGTTACTTAACCCTTGCCTTTACAACAGATCCTTGTGATCCTGTTCTGGGAAAGGATCAGACCTCCAATTTTTTGGAAGCAGGTATTCATACTCTGCACAGGAAATGTCCTCGGGGTAAAAAAGTAGCTTTGACTTGGAAATTCCTCTCTGCTTTGGTTGAGACATTGAATGTTAAACCTCTGTTATTTCACTTCTCAGTTTCCTTAGGCTGGAAAGCATGCTGGCAACACTCCAGAAGCACTGAGAGATCTATGAGGCACACGCTGATGGTTCAAGCCAGGGCTCATTCTGAATTCCTGCTGACTTCAGGCACTGCCAACACCACAAAGCACCTCTGCTCTCTGCAGTTGCTTTTGTAGCAGAGTTGGCCAAAGCAAATGTGTCCCAGCCAAAGCATCAGCATCAAACTGTCTCTGCTCCTGAGCCACCTGATCTCGTCTGTCAGCATGCTGAGGATGGGTTGGACCTGTTGACAGAGCAGCAGCAGCTATTGCTCAGAGACACAGATGAGCTGCCAGAGCATCTGCAGCTGGGAGATGGTAGAGGACTGTGCTTCATGTCACCATCCTGTCACACCACCCTGGGGCCCCCATGATGGACTGAGGGATGCCATCCTTGAGCAGGGGAAAAAAAAACCAGTTGCCTTAGGTTTCTTTGTTCTCCTTCCACAGCAGTGCCAACACATCCGGCACTAAAATTCACTTCTCATCCTTCTCCCTCCTTGTCAGGGTCAAAAATTCCCCAGCTAAAGAATGAGGGTTAGCATCTTCCTTCGTACACTCACCACCAGCAGTGTACGCCCCTCTTAATCTCCTAAACTGCAGGGGCCTGAGGCCCTGTGTCCTTCAAGGGCAGGAAAGAGGATACTGGATTGTGCTCCTTCTCCTTATCTTTTGAGCCAAACACATGAGGCAGCAATCCTTTCCAAACATCCCAGACCCCAGCCATACAGACATGCACAAGCAGCATGGGGGTATCAAAATCACCAAAGCCTCTGAGTTATCGTACTGAGGGTTCAGTGGTGACTCACTGTAGATAACAGTAAGGTAACTTATTACACTCACATAAGAGAATTAATGCTTAATTTTAGCCTTTGCAAACTGCAGGAGCTTATATTTCAGCACTCCATCAGAGCTTTGCTATGCAGGGTAAAAGCAGCTGACACCCAAATCCTGAACTATGACCAGAAGTGGCATATTTGGTGTTGCTTGTGAAGCCTGCACTTACGTGCAGGCATAAAAATGGTGTTTAATCACACAGTTCCTTTATGATTTTGTCCTGAACCTTCCCAGCACTGAGATGGGATGTCTGAGTGGGATCCCTTTAGGTTATACCGGGAAATCTGAGAACCCAGCATTTCCTAACTTTTGGTACACATGGCATTGCATCCTAAATATTTCTTTCATGCATTAATTTGATGAATACAACACAGATTGATGCATTCATCAATCAAACACGTGGCAGAATGGACAAAAGCTGGCTGCTCCTTTCATGATCTAAAGCCAGCTTCAAGAGGAGGGCAGCACTGCTCATGCCTAGGGGAATGGTAACAGCAATTGGTGCTTCCAGCTCATGTCAAAATGAGAGTCTGAGACCACTTGTAGGACACCACAGGCTCCTGCAGTTGTGCACTTCCCTGGCTAGCCACCCACTACCACCTTCTTGGGAGAAGCACACACTCCCATTTCCAGCTGTCTGGTGCTCCTAGAAGCATTGCCCAGCATCCTCATACTAGGTGTGTAATGGTCCTGGAGTCAATGAGAAGCAGCTCCCTGGTTAGGTCCACATTGCAAAAATAAAAAGTGGTCGAGGGGTGCTGGCCATGGCACCAGGTGGAGCAAATTGGTTTCTGCTCACACCAGAACGAGTTCCTTCTGGAGCAGTCTTGCCTCATCCCTGCAACATTTAGCCTGGTTCTCCTCTGGCCCCATTAAGGCCCTGTGATCTGCCTTTTCCAAATTTTAGTTCCACTGGAAGTGGCAAAAAGCTTCTTCCCTCACTGTATCCATGGGCTTAATGTGTCTTCAGTAGCTTCCTGAACATTTTCTACAGCTCACACACTGCAGACAGGTAACTTACACAGAGCAGACAATCAAACACTCCCAAATACTTCATTTTTATTGCACTCACTGTTAAGCTTGCAACTCCCCAGCCCTTTCATCACTAGAGCGTAACACCCTTTTGCTGTTAAAAGAAAGTATGAGCCTTCCGCATGGAAATTTGAGCCATCAAGGTAAATAAAAGGGAAACCAAAAGGCATTAATTTCTACTGTGTTTTATATTCTAGAAGTGTCCTTCTCATTTTTAATATCATCTGCAGATCTTACCATCAACATTTTATTGTGTTTCATTAAAACACTACCACAAAGTGCATCTTCCTTAACAGAAAAGGAAGTATAAATGCGATAAAATCAAGAATTCTTAACCATTTCCCTAATTGTAGCTATTAAACACACAGCAGCTGCAGATTAAAATCTCACTTTGAGAAGCACACAATAAAGACAGTACTATTTCAGACAATGTAGACATAAAATTACTTAATTTAAAATGAATGTTTGCTTGAAAATTGGTGTATAAATCAGAACTGTAAAACACAGGTTTGAGACTTTTCTCCTCCATATGAATACCGTTCCCCATCTCAGGGGCTGCAAGTGCTGAGACTTCAGACACCCTCCTGATGTCTGACAGTACCAAACCAATTCTTGCCCCCACACCCTTCCTTCATGCCTGATCACCCTACAACTTCCAGAAATACATTTATTTCTGGCAGTAGTGGTTTAACAAGCACCAGAAATTTCAAATTTAACTCATGTGAGTAATTCTTTCTTACTTCATGTTTGCCAGATTGGCAACCATTACACAGATGCCAAGGAGCTGCTGGAGTGCAACAGCCCAAACCTGTAGACAGCCAGACTGCTGCTGTGATGTGTTTAGTCCTTCAGGAGAAAGGATGCTTTATTTGAATTGACACAAAAAATTGATCTGTGTGTTCTGCAGCATGTAGTGGAAGTCCTGCCCCTAGAGCCTGAGGCCCGCAGCTCTCCAGGTGCCCGCACCCTCAGGCTCCCTGTGTGCTCAGCACTACAGTCCATGCCTTGGACTGCGCCAGTGCCATCACGTAGCTGTAAGCAAACACAGGCTACAGAGCACTGCAATAATGTACAGGCCATCGAGAATTAAAAGCACGAGGCAATTAAATGCCAGGTGAATTGCCTGACTCCAGCAGACTGTACACACTGAGCACACGGTGGGATGGATCCTGACGTACTCATTAGCCTGAGGCATATTTAATTCCTGACTGTTCTGTGGGCAGCCATGAGCTGGTGGTGGGGGTGAGGACAAGAAAGCAGTACACAGAGAGAGCAGCAGGAAGAATAAATAGTCTGCCCATCAGAAGTGCTTCACAAACACGTAACAAGCTATAGCATACAGGATTAGGTCCAGGTTGAGTCCAGAGCCCCATGTCTGTAGCACCTTGCCTCAACACCTGCATGAAAAACAAAAAGCAATTAAGTGACCCAAAAAAAGTGTTAAAGGGTCATTGATCATTAGCTTCTGCTCCCGTCTAACACAGAGGGGGTGCAAGGCAAAAGCACTGTTGGGGTGCCATCATAGCCAGTAAAAAAGCACACTGTGGGTGAGCTGAGGTGACCACTCTGATCAGGGTAACCAGAAGTACAGTAACTTTGGAGGCACAGTGACAATTTAAGTGTGCTGTAAGTCCCTCTCCTTGTTTTGACTAGTTTCCAACTTCAACAGCACAGGCATCATGCATCAGCAGGACCAAATCTGTGCACGTACCCTATGACCATCTTGTAACAGATGTTCTTGCAAACACAAGCAGCTCTAGCTCCAAATCACAGCCACAGCAAGTTGTTCTTCATCAGCCTCTCTGCCTGTGCCAAAGCTCTTGCTGTTTCTGACCTCATACTTTATCAGCTGATTGGGCATGACAAAAGGAACACATGCCACCTCCAGTGTGATTTGATGATCATACATCACAGTGGGATCTCGCCAGTGACAATCCGCCCTTCCCAAGGCACTGAGAATCTTTTATTGGCTGCCCACTGCCCTTAAGCTGTACATCAAGGAGACAAGAAAATGTAATAAATCTCAGAACCATTTTAGTGAATCAAAGGAGAGACAAGGGTGTCTCTGGTTGTGTGGTTTTCAGAACAATTATGGGACAGAGTCATGCTGCAAATTTGTTGGACTCACTGATGGGGACTAGACTAGAGAAGGCACAGTGTGTGAAGCTGCCTTTGCCACGAACTATTTAATGTGCTAAGAGGGCACAGGAATATATGAGTATAGCAGCAAAAATATGGGAGACCCATAGAGCTGCAGCAAAGAGAGCTAGTTTTAGGATGGATAAGATTTTAATGTTGCGGCTGGAGCAAAAGGGACAAGGCAATCATTTTCAGAACAGATTAGAGCTCTCACTCCCTTATTATTTATAGGTCTTTCAACCATGGGATGAGTTGTGTGATGGGAAGAGAGGAGGGGAATGTCTGATGAGCTGTACCATGTAAGGACAGGTTATGACAAAGACTGCAGCAGGGGAGCAAGCTTTCTCAGAGTGGATCATTTGAGTACATGGTCCTGCTTCATGGCCTACCCTTTGACCACTGTAGAAGTGTGATTCCTCCTCTGCTCCAGAGACATTTAGTCAAGCAGTCACAGACCATGACCAAACATCCCCTTGAGACCCCTGCGAAAGGTTGTGCCAGGATGTCTGGGATGTGTGACTGTCCCTAGCTTAGGTGAGCCCTGCGCTCACAGTGTGAGACACAACAGACCTGTGTTTGGCTGTGCAGCAGCAAAGCTGAGGAGCTAATCCAGCCATGAAAACATCTGGATTCATAACATAATAATTCCGCATAATCTGGCACATTCATACAGCAGGTGTATGGACCACACATACATACAGAGCTAGAAAGCTCCTAACTCAACAGACACATAGTTTAAATGCAATGGATACAAATAATATCTCACTCTCACCCAGAAGGACTGAAGCAAAAGTCTTACCTCCCCTCACTTAATCATGTTTTACGTGGTACATAAAATTATCCTCCTAGTGCTGTGTTCACCACAGCTTTGACAGCCTCTGAACACCTAAGAAAGCCTGGGGCTATGTATTTTTCACTTTGTATATGCTACAACCACATACAATTTCAGGAAGTATTGGAGAATGTCTGCTTGTCCTTTACTTGGAATTAATCTTTTACACCTTTGATTCAAGGAAGTTCCTTGTTATTCTTCCTTTCAGATATATCACTCAGCTGTGTCAGCCACGTGGCATGAAAGATGAACACAGACAATTTTATTACATATCCGTGATGTTAATTTTATTTTACTGTTTCCTGTGTTGAAATCACAAAATAACAGAACATTCTCTCATTAAAAAAAAAAAAAAACCCAAATGATGATACTTGTAAGATAATGGTAAGGGATGTGGCAAGCAAAAGTAGGTTAACAGACTGAACTACTCTTATTTTGCATCAGTTATACAACAGTCTTGTGAATTGTCCTTAATTGGTTTTGGTTATGTCAGGCCTTTATTTAATTCTCCATCACTTTTAAGAGCCCTGAGGTAACGCACTTCACAGAGAGAATATTCTGACTGACTTTGAAAATGTGGTATTGTTGAGCAGAAAGACTCACTGAGCAGACTGCTAGTTTCTTTCAGCAGCAGGAGAGATCCAGGAGGTGATTAGCTTTGTTCTCATTTACAAAGCACCAGTGGGAATTTCTAAAGGGTTTCACAGGCCCTGGGGATAAGGCCAAGAACAAAACAGGGCAGTGAAAAGCAAATAGAGCACTTCATCAATAAACTACTTAGAGATGCCACATCAATAGCAAATTAGGAAGAAAGGAAGGCACTCTAATACTTTCACATAGCAATGGAGGTTTATATATTGTTTTTATTCCTACTTGACTTTTTTAAACAACTGCATCTCTATCAAACTAAGCTTAGCAGACGGAATAGAGGTAATACCAGCTCACCACAAGGCTATTTGATAAGGTTTGAAAGGCAGACATGCAGTGCTTTGTGCTGGTTCTACAGCGCTGACCCCTCCCAAGGGTTACTACCGCCAGGAACTCCATCCCCGGAAAGGCTGGGAAGAGAGCGCACCAGTGGGAAAAGGCTACCAGGAACTGCCTGACTGCTTACCAAAGATGCTGAAGCACTGCTGCCACAGCACCCCCTGCCCGCATGTCCCCACAGAGGACACCATCTGCTCGGCAGACACAGGTGTGGATGGAAAGCTAAAGAGAAGAGGCAGGGAGACAGTATGCCATTAGTACCTCGGTTTTTATTAATACATGGTGCTTCTAAAACGTTCATTGCCCCTAACCAGAGGGGAGGAAAAAAAAAAAGTAATTTAAAATAATTTTATAGCGGAAACAAAATCAGCACAGGTCTATGGATCTTTTAATTGTAATGATGTCGAGGCATTTCATTTGGATTTTAACGCTGCGATAAACCACTAGCAATTAGCTTATTTTTCAAACAAGGATCTCACTTTTAACCATAAAACAGAGTTTTCACTTTAGAAAAGCCTCCGCAAACTCCATCTTCTAGGCTGAAACCTTCCCTCCCCCAAAACTCATTTGCCAGTTTAGTAACTTTTTGTTCAGAAGATTAAATGAAAAATACAAAAATAAACCCTGCTTCAACAAAGCTGTATTTTCAAGTTAAAACCAGCTTCAAAACCATCCCACATCAACCTTGCGCAACAGCAGCTGATAGAGACTAAAGGAAAGAGCAACAGAGGCAATTTCACAGCTGCATCATGTGGTCTCAGATGGGGATGCTGCAACCTGCTTCAGCATCCTGCATGACTTCTGATGACAGGAACAAAATGGGAAACAACAGAGAGAAACACATCAACTAATTTACTCTGGAGCACGAAGAGGGATGATGTTTCGGTAACCATTCTTCAGCCACAGAGTATACAGATGTTTAGAAGATACAGGGTTTATCCTGTTTTGAGGTAGTACTTAAATCAGGAAGGTCCATTTGGACCAATGCTCCTGACATCAAATGTTCTTTACCAACGAGCAAGCCTTTCTGGAAACCCACCTGCCTCCTAACACATCCCCAGTGGTTCATTATTTTTGCCCCATTAGATTCTTGCCAAAACAGCTATACATTTGAAAGACATCTGCATCCTTGATAAGGGAGGCTTAAGATGCAGATCCTCAATCTTTGTAAGCAATGCCAAGAGCTTTTCTCTCGCTCTTCGATTGCTTCAAGGAACTGAACGTGCCACGACCCTTCCTGCAGAACACTTGGCACCGAGCTGTGCCTGCAAAGCCTTCCGGGCACAGATCGCCACGGGTGCATTCGAGCTTTCAGTCGGGTGACTTCACAGAGGATCCGTGCCAGCGCCCTGCATCCTTGACTCGTGTGATTGTGACCTGGCACCTTCCGCAGCCCCTGCTCCATCCAGTTGAGGGATAGACTCAGTGAGGATTCCCGGGCAGATTCGGGCAATTACAAATGTGAGGAGCACAACTGTTTTAACTAGGGGTACACAACCCAGCCGGAAAGCCTAACGCAGGTGAGCTGACTTCAAGAGGGATGCTTGAGAGAGACCATTTCTTTGCTCTTAGGAACGACCACCGTGCTCCGGGGATGGAACCCGGGAGCTGCCACCTTCCCCCGGTTCTCTAGAAGACAAAAAGGGAGATCGCGACCCACTCCGTACCCCCACGAACCAACCCCCACGCCCAGCGGAGGCGCGGCCCGGAGGGCTGGCAGCGGCGCGGCCCCGCTCCCCGCACCCCGCGGCGGGCGGCGGCTCGTCCCCCTCCGCG